>VXAA01002950.1:213195-290795 GCA_013399115.1 Anseranas semipalmata
AGCAAAAGCTTGTCCAGAAACCTGTCTGAGATGGATGTAAAACTGGGTAGTGCCTTGGGCAGTGACACCAACCCGGGCTTCTCCAGCCCCAGCGCTCACACCGGCATACCCAGCAGAGGTGATTTGAATGAACCTGATGCCAACATCTGGGATAATTCTTCAGTTGCAGTACACTGGGGTCGTTTATTTTGGTAGGTCATGGCTTTTAGTGAAAATACAGTGTATTGAAACAGGACTGCAAACAATTGCGTCTCTGGGGCTGCTGTAGCTGAGTGCTGCCTGCCTGTAGCACATTGCTAAAGCATGCTGTGCTGCAGAGGTTGCTGTCGTTTAGGGTCTGTGAGCTAATTTAATCAAATCAGCGCAGTTTGTGTGCCGTGTCGCATCTGAACTGAGAACTTTTCTGTTTGCCTGTGCTTGTCAATCGGCTCCAGTGAGCGGTGGGAAGGTAATAGTGGGTGAAGGGCACTGCAGACAGGCAGTAACGCTGTGGCTCTCCCATGAGCAGCAGTGCTCCTTGCCATCCTTCCACTGGAAGTCATTAGCCTTGCAAATGAAATTGAAAAATGGATTTGAGTGCCTTCTTGGGAGCTGTCCCAAGCAAAATTGGGCTGAACTTGACATGAAAGTGGGAGAGGAGATGCACATGTGGCTTTGCCTCCTTGCACCGCTCTGGTGTTGCTGGCATTTCAGTAAAGCTCCTGTGGATCTGGGGGAAGCTGAGGAAAGTGGAAGAAAACAGAAAGAAAGATGGAAACTGCTCTTCTCGTGGGTGTTGCCTGGTGCAGGAGGACTGAAGAGCTCTGCTCCCACCAGCCTGTATGGACCCTGGCTAAATGGGATTGCTCGTGGGGAGGTGTAGGTGAGAGCAGGATGTCCTTCTGAAGGCAGAGTGCTCTGGTAGTCTTTGAGATATCTTTAATTCCTGCCAGCTATTTGCCTCTGCTCTTATTTAAAAAAATACCTCCCTGTGTGGCAAACCCCCTGAGGGCCTGTTGTAACTTTTTGTCCAAGGACGCTGGAAAGCACAGTGTGCGCACCAGCCCAGAGTGCCCGGCGAGCTACCTCTGGCACTCTCCAGCATTCGTCTGCATTTCTTTGGTCCCACCTTAATGAGCAATTCTGCCTTGTGTTTGACTTTCTTTCCAGGATACCAGATTTTGGAGGCTGTAAAGAGGCAGAAAATCTGCGAACGTGACCAAAGAGGAAAACATCTAATAACACCCTGAAACAGTGCATGTTCTGTGGTCCTCTGGAAAAGCTCCCGGTGTTCCACAACGCGAACAGGTGAGGATGGGCTCTAGCAAGCTCTGCGGCACTACAGAGGTCTCCTTCCATGTGCCGCGTTCTCTTCTAAGCCCAGATTTTACTGACACAACTTCAGAATATCCCAGCAGAGCTATTCCCTTATAAATAGAGAGGTAACCCATGTGCTCCAGCTCTCTGCAAATGAAGAGTGGAGCAGTGGCTCTGGTCTACAGTCACACAGCGTGACAGTGACCTGTGGTGAGGAAAACCAGAGGAGAACTGCAGTAAGCAATTGGGTAACTCTTCCCAGAAGGAGAAGATGTAAACAGAGAGAAACAGGTTGTTGATAACAGATTCCCTTATTTTCCAGATAAATGCCAGCTCTCTCTTAATTTCTTCCAAGCTCCGCCTTGGTATCTCACATCCTTCAGAACTCGCTTTGCTAATTGTATATCATTACACTTATTTTATGAGGTGTTGTTTTTATCTGTCAGCCTAGTCCTTTTCTTTTTCCTTGTCTGCACTTCACCTCAAAAAAGACATTGCCAAGTGTTTGAAAGCCTGTGTCAATCACCAGTATTTTCTACATATGAAAGGGAGAATAATTTGGATTCAAATGTGATTTCAGAACTTAGACTTTTGTTTTTTCCCCCCAGGGTTCATAATAGGTATAATTTTAAAAGTGTTTCTTATATGTATCTCTGTCAAACTAAATTGTAGCTAATTTTTTTTTTTTTTAGCAGAAAGTTGAAATTATTGATAACGAGACTTTTGGGCAACTTCACTTGAAACATGGATACTTGAAAGATGTAAAAAATAATGGGAAATACTGACAACTTGTTTTTAGACACTTAGAAATGAATTGTGATTCTTGGAAGGGCCTTATTTACCCATACTTCATATTGGTTCTCTCCACTAACACCCTGCGTGGTCACTGGTGATGGAACCCCAACAAAACAGTACATCAAAGCCACCTTCTTCCTCCCCCTGACACAAGTGCTGGCATAAGTCTGCTCCTGGCCCATTCCAGGCTGCTGAAAGATGCCCAGGCTTGCTTCTGAAAGTGCTGTCACACGTAGCAGAAGCGTGTGGATCCTATAACTTACTTGGAGTCAGCCAGCCTTGCATTTTCTGCAGCAGGCTAATGCCATACTAGTTTAAAAGCTGCAACACTGAAAGGCAAACAAAGAAGGGGATTAGACCAAACTAGTTCCAGAGCACACATCGCACATACTAATGTCTTGTTGAAACAGGAGAAGGCTGCAAAAATACTACCCATGCTATAATGAGAATGCAGGCTCACTTTCTGAAACCCTGCCTCCTTTTGCCAATCAGATAGGATGTATTCTGCATTACTAAAGGAACCAAGCTAACGAGATTATAGTTTATCACTTTGGAAAATAAAGCTGTACCACTGGAAGAATACAACTTGTATAAGAAATGTTAAACCATCTGTATTATCACTGGACTCTCCTCCTGAGATTGTTTAGGGGAAAGCACTCAGCCTTGCAAGCATTTCCACATAGACGAGTCTGCATCTCCAAGCAACAGCCCTGGGTCGCTTGACATCCTGAATTTCATCTCAGCCAAGCAATGGCAGAAGCAAAGTCAGCCTTGGTAAGCAACAAATGTGCAAGACTCAAATTCGGTGTTTCAAATTCAGCATGTCACACATCTTCTTGTATTGAACTGTCTGCGTGGCTGAGTCTGGCTGCAGGGCAGAAAATGTGTGTGATTTAGGATTTTCTCCAAATGCTGCCATCTAATTGCACCACCAGATGTGCGGTGTCAGAGGTGGATAGTCTGCAGAGGAGAAAACCTCTGCGGTAGTCATTGTTACTGATCCTAGGGACACCTGTCAGAAGAGCTGTAGAGTCCCCGTGCTTCTCTCCACCTCTGTAGCTGTGCAGAGGGTGGTCTCCCACCACTTCTCCCCCCCTGCACTAACTGCGGCAGCACCATGACCCCAAAGGCACTCCGTGATAGCAAACACTTTCTAGTTCAGTGCCTGTTTCTGCCGGTTTTAAAAAGTAGTTGTACGGTTGCATTTCTTTATCTTTGTTCTGCATGAAATCCCCTGCTATGCAGAGCAGACAGTGCTGCTGGAGAGAGAGAGAGATCTGGAAAGAAAGAGTATTCCCCCACTGCAGTCGCTGCTGGGTAGTATAGGGCTATCTCAGCAAGCCTTAACTACTAGCTCAGTAGTAGTTCCAGTGCAGCAAGAGCAGTTGTTAGCACAACGTGCCTCTGTGGTGGGCTCGGCACCATCTGTGCTTGGTTTCCTTACTGGTACCCTAAAGGTCTGGTTTATAGGGGCAGGGAATACAGCAGCAAGCAGCACTTAGCCTTTAGCTCCTTTCAGCCCTTCCCTGTCCTGTGGCACAGAAGGTTTTGCTTTTTGCCAGCAGCAAAATCATTGCAAGAGGGCGTTGGGTGAAAAGTGGCTTAGTTTAGGTCTGACACAAGCCACAGAAACTGCTCCCTGGGACTGGCTCCCTAAACCACCACAGTCAGTGGCACGAGCCCCACCATCACTTAAGGCATTGCGAGGCTTGCTCCTAGCTGGTTATCAGACAACACGTGGGTTGTAGCTTCTGCACTAGAAATTCCTGATGTTTATGGACTTTCGACTTAGTTATTTTTGGAAAACATTAGCTATAGCTTGGCATCCTGCCTGGTGACTCCTTCTGGAGAATTGGTAATTCACTCTGTTTGGGGAATTCAGAGGCTTCCCTCTCCTGTGTACAATTTTTATTTACAGAACCCCGTACCAATCTCAGAGCTAATGGTGGTGCCAGTTTTCCATTAGAAAGCTCACTGTAATCCCCCCTTCTCACTTTATCCAAACAAACCTGGTGTGCCACATTCCTGTTGTCTGGTGTTACAGTGGAGAAACAGTCCCAGGAAAGCTTAAGTGTGATGTGAGAAGAAGCAAGATATGAGAGAGGGGAAACTTAGAGGCGTTCAGCTCTGGGAAAAGCTGGCAGTCTGGTGCAAACATCCCGCTGCTGGCGATGGCAGTCCTGCCATTCCCTTGGGTAGCAGTTTGAGGGCAAATGTTCTAGTGAAGCTCTTTGAAAGTCCCTTTGGGGTTCAGGGTTAGAGGGCAGAGAGGTCTCAGAATAGCTCCGTTTGTTGCCAGCGTCACATTTGGCAGAAAGGTCTTCTTGATGAAACCCTTCAAATTTTCTTAATGTTAAACAGTGCTTATGTTTTGCTAGAAGCCCCTAGAAATTTATTCCTTTGGTTGATACCTCTGAAAGAGGGAGTTTTCTCCCAGGCCAGCAATAACTTCAGGATTTACAGACACCCCTGGGCTTGTTCTTTCCCCCAGAAAAACTATGGATATTTATGGTTATTTCTACTTTTTTTTTTTTTTATTTGCCATGTCTAATGCCAAGCTGTGAAGCCCTGGGAGGTAGTTTCCCCTTTGGGACTCTCCTGGTCTCCTCACTCTTAGGTCAGGAGCAGTGTTTAAAATCCTGGAGTTTTCAACATGAATACATGTGGGTCCTTTCTTTTCAATTCACAGCTTTTAAAGAGGTGGCTTAGAAAGATTTTTACCCCTCCTTCAGAGAAAAAGATGGGCTTCTCACCTGCAAGACAAGAACTGAAGATTTTAAGATACTCCAAATACCTGAGCGCAAGTATCAAAGCTGAGTTTTGAATTAAAGGGCTCAGTGCTCCATGCTTGGCTTTTCTTCTCCTCTCCCCCATCCTCCATAGGTCT
Organism: Anseranas semipalmata; assembly: GCA_013399115.1. Taxonomy (NCBI): domain Eukaryota; kingdom Metazoa; phylum Chordata; class Aves; order Anseriformes; family Anseranatidae; genus Anseranas; species Anseranas semipalmata. Next base: position 218,174 of record VXAA01002950.1, read on the forward strand.
CAGATGAAGCACTTGGGATTTCTCAGCCCCTTCCGAATGTCTGAGGCTTTCTGTGCTTTATCCTTTCCAGCCCTCCTGCAACCACCACCGTCCTGCTTGAGCTCTGCTGGCACATAAATCACCAGGATCTATGGGACGGCAGCCGGATTCGAGGTGATAAAATGGTGGGAAGCTGCTAAAACCAAACCTCAGCTGGTGCAAAGCAGAGAGCCCTGAAGCTCCTTCCCTGCCCTAGCTGGGATCTGACCCGCAGGTGCCCGCATCGGTTTGACCTGCCGTAAATGAAACCTGCGTCCTGAGGGCTGACTTTCGCCTTGGCAGACGCCCGTCCCGTATCCCTCGTAATGAATGGGAGGTTGCAGAGTGTCTGTTAGGGCAGAATTTGCCCTTTAGTGTCAATAACTTCTCTGACGGCCTATTTACGCTTTCATCTCCTGGCCGTTACTGCTGATTTATGCAGTTTGCGGAGCTGAGCAATGTGGCAGCTGCAGGGAGGAGGAGATGAGAACCAGAAACCCCGCAGGCTTCCTAGGAGACGTGTTCTCTAGTAATAAATCTCTGATGGAGGCAAGCCTGCTCTGATCCTCTGTGCGTGCTCTGGTGTGTCGCTTCTGCAGCAGGGAAGGGACCGGGCACCCAGATGCCGGTCCCCAAAAAGAGACGTGCCTCTTTGTTTCTCTCCTCCGTGACTTTTCGGAAGGCTGGAGCCAACAACCGTGTTGGCTGGAAGATGCCATTGACTCGCCCGTCTCCTGACGTGCTCAGCTGTCAGCAGCTCTCACCAAGCAGCATTCCCCCTCCGTCACGCATGAGCACTCACGTGTAGAGCTCCCCAGGAGCGCGTGGGGATTACAAAGGAGCAGGGATTACAGAGAAATGTAATATCTGTCAAGCCTGAGACCGTGCGGCTCTGATCAGTGATTAGAGCCGCACGGTGCATGGGGCTGTGCAAATTGCTGCCGATGGAGATGTCCCCTGCCCTGCGGATCTCGTGGTGCTTGGCTGCTAATCTCACCGCGGGGGCTCCGAGTTGTTTCTGCCACTGCTGTCGGATGCAGGAGATGTTTGCTGCATTACTCCATGCATTGCAGGAGCGAGGGTGACAGAAACCGTGGGCAGGATGAGCTTAGGTTTGGTTGCCTGGTGCCTCCTAATGCTGTGCCTGAAGGAGGGGTGCTGTCTGTCACCTGCTGTCACCCTCCTGGGACCGGAGGCAAGCCCCGGGTGAGTGACAAGGTGGTGGGATGGAGACCACCTCACCTTCTCCTCCCACAACACATTAGTTTGGAAAGGGGATGAGGCGCCTTGCCACGCCTATTTTCATGATGTAAACGAAGCAGGAGGACAGCAATAATGTCCTTTAACGGGAAAATACTCTGACGGAGCGCAGCAGAATGAGTACCAAACCCATCAATGGTTGCTGTGGCCATTCCCTTTCCCATTCTACTGAAATACCTACCGAGCATTTCCTAAGTTTGCTTGCATGCTAAAATAACCGAGTAAAGAACATTTTTTTTTTTTTTTGCAAGGATGTGCGTTTTTCTCTAAATTGGAAGGCCTTCTCCCATTCGTGGTTTTCTTTATCAGATTACCAATTTGCTTTCCCAAGGGGATTACAAGCTATATACCAGAATCCCTATGCAGGGGAGCAGATAAACAAATTAAACATGCAAATTACTTGAATTTTCCGTGGGCTAAAATAAGCTGTAGTGAAAAAAAAAAGAGTTTTTTTATTTTAACAAGCTTCTTACTGAATGTGCTATCTGGTTTCTGGCATCTGAACTTTTAATGTGTAAAGGAAAACCTACAGCTGTTAGCACAGAGGCTGGCAAACAGCTTTTTTTTTTTCTCTCCTTTGCAGTGTTGTTAGGTCTGTCACCTCCCAGGGTAGGTTTGCTCAGCTCCTCACCATCTGCTGGCCCTTCCCCATGGTCTTCTCCAGTTCTGCCATGCAAATGGGAGAGGATTTGTCTCAGAGTGACAGAGCGGTTCTGCCCAAACGCCAGATGGACATTTCAAGCAGGACCTCTCTGGAGAGGTTCCTAGGGAAGATTTGCTCCCCTCCAACGTGGAATTGCGGTGGTGCTGGCGAGAAGATGTGCTGTTTCACCTGAAGCCACCTGGTAAGACCTGCTAGGTTTGGGGCGTGGGGTTATACAGGGCCCAAGACTGGCCTTGTCAATCCTGGTGCGAGTCTCGCGTGCACATAGGATAAAACCTATGTCTCAGCTTCAGATTTTGCTATCTGCGTCTGAACCAGACGTGGCACCTGTGGATGTGGCTATAGATGGGGTGGAGATGGTCCATATTGTGTCTTTTCCTTCTGTCCGGTGCAAATGGTAAGAGGTTCCACTGGGACTGGGATTTAACACCCGGCTGTTGCTCAGGATTGCTCGGCTCGCGTGCTTGAGATGTTCCTGCTTGTGGTCTGTCTCCTGGCAAACCCGCACGCAGGACATGGACCTCTAACAGCACGAGGCTGAAGACCCTGAGAGCACCCAGGAGAGGCACAGGGCGTCCTCCAGGGCACTCCTCCACTTGGGCAAAGGAAGGAAAACATCTCCTGACTCCTGAACAGGGGCTTTGGGGTCTCGGCACTCTGTTACTGATGCAAGAAACTGCAGGCTCGCTCTGCTTTCTGGAGAAGACGGCTGGCACGGTTTCAGTGCGTAAGCTGAAGTTCGGAGTTAAGAAACCAAGAGGAGTTAGTGCCCTGCTGATTTCTGATTCCTGAATGCCCTCAGTCTCTTAATTTCTGAGGAAGAAAAAAAAAGAAAGGGGATTGAAATGCAGAAAACTGGTGCAGCCCAGCCCGAGCCCCATGCCTGGGGAGCCATGTCCCATCTCTTCATGTGATGCCACGAGGCAGATGGAGCTCATCCATCACTCTGAGGCATGCACCCAAGCCTTCTAATTAGTGAATATAACCGGAGGTTTGGAACTTAAACTGGTTCTGACCTGTGTTTTTTAATTAAGGCATTTTTTAATATAACCCCTGCTTCAGGTCATCTGATAATACTAATCTGGATATAATGCCTAACCTCCTTAACCCTAGATTGTTACTTCTGCACTTTAATGCCAGTCTTAAAGAAACATTACCCCATAAATTAGACACCAGGTACTGAGAGGAGCAGAGCCAGCTGCACATTAGAATGCTTTTAAGGAATAATTGGATGGGCCCTGATGATGGGCTCCCAGCTGACATTCTTAGGCCTCCCATAAAAGCACAAAATGCTTATGTTTCCCGTGTTAATGCTGCCTCCTTCCCACTTGGTCTGCTTGCCCATGGGGCCAGAAGGGGGTCCTGTCTTCCCATTGCCAATCACAAGTATGACAACAGCTTACACCAAGCAAGGACAGGATCTCCAGGTACTACCCCAGGTCATTGCTTTCAGCCAGTGGAACGGCCCATGTGCCCTTATGGTCACCTATTCCACTGGTGTCTTGGAAAGCCCCAGGGAAGTGGGGTGTCTATGGGTCTGGTTTGGGTTGCACAAGGTCTCCCAGGCATCAGACAGAGAGAGACTGAGCTCAGATCCACGTGTGCACGCAGAGATATTTGATAAGCTCTGCCTGCATAAAAGCCTTGTGGAGGAGAGAGATCCTTGTTCCTATTAGCAGACAGAACAATCGATGAAGTCAAGGGATTAACAAAACAGAACCAAGCACTGTACAGTTTTATGGGAGCCTTTTTATGGGTTTTTACTTATCCTGTATTATTCTGTGCGTAGCAGAATCGCACTGAGAATCGCAGGGAGAAATGCTAATTTAGTGTTTTATATACGGGAAACAGCATGCTAAGTGCATTCCTTAAGTCAGGCCAGAAACCACCTCCTGCAAAAATTCATGAAAAGCACATGTAATGCCTTGTCAAGCTTGGCTCTTTTATCTGGGACAGTTAAAATATTTTCTCTAGAGGAAGAAAGGTTGCTGGCTGGTTTGTTTGTTTGCCTGTTTCTGGATAAGGATCTCCCGGAGGTGGGAAAACTCCCTCTTCCATCTGACGGGCAAGAGGGGGCTGTCAGCCCCTTGGCACTGTTTGGTACCCAGTAGTACCAAGAGCTTATAAATGTCCTCTGGTGCTGCATTTCCTTTCTCTTTTACTTGTGAGCAGGCTGCCAGCGTGGAGAGTGCCAATGACAAAATATAGCCGCAATTTGTTTCTTGCCTGCCACTTCTGGTGGCCTTCTTATGAGTGACCAGCCTGGTGTAATGAGGCAGAGAAAGATTTCCTCAACATCTAAAAAAAAAAAAAAACCCAACCCAAAAAGGAATGGAAAGAACAAACAATTGGAATGAAAGAGCCTCAAAACTCCAAATCATTCTCCAAAGTACAGCGGTTCAATTTACCACCTATTTGACGGGGGGGAGGGAGTGTTTATGACACATTCTCTGCATTCCCTTGCCAGAAGCGCTGTGAAATTGGACTTTTTCCCCTGTATGTGATGCAGAGAATGACTCACATCTGGAAAATTTACCTTGCAGCTCAGCACTGAGCTCTTCTTACAGCAGCTTACCTAAAGGAAAATTCAGACACGGTCGTATCCCTGTGCACGGCTGCTCTGCAGGTGTGGGTACAAATGAACTGTTGTGTACTTAGGGTTAGTTCAAGTCACGGTAACAGCAGAAATGGAGAGACGTGGGTTTACGTGGAGGCTCTAGTAGGGGAGAACCGGTAAAATCAACATTAGGTGATGCTGAAGGGCATGCTTCCTGCGGTCGTGTTTATCCCTACCCAGTGCAAATAGTGGGGAGACCTCGGAGGAAGGCATCACAGGAGGGAGCAACGCTGCTCCCAGCTCTGCAGGGCACTTGGGAATCCGTTCTGGATGGCCCCGTGGCCTTGCAAAGCCTGCCCTGGGTGGGCCACGTGTGTACCGCTGGGCTGTGGCTGTGTTGGTGTCTGCAACCCAGCTACAGAGGCTGCAAGCTGAGGGCAGAACGTGGGCGTTGGGTTAATGCTTTCTAAAGGTGAGGGGGTTAACCATTAGAATAGACGTCCAAAGGATCTCGTGCATCTGTTGTCAGCTTTCTGTCAAGTTTGTATCCGTCATGCAGAGGTGGATTCCTCCTCAGCCCTGGGTTTTTGGACTTGATGTAGGAATTTCTGGGTGAAAAGCACGACCTGCTCTAACGCAAGAGGCCAGGCTGGGTGTTTCTAATGATTTCTTCCTGCTTTCAAAGCTTCTGATTAAATCTGTGGCGTTTCCCACAAGTTGGGAACTGAGCCCAGAGGGTGAAATTCCATACGATTCACCGATTAATTCCACCTTCATTCCTGCATGCCGCTTAATTGTGAGGTCTTAATTGGTACTGATGCCTTGCACCAGCCTCACTGTGCAGAAAGAGGAATCTCTCCTTTCCCAAACACCTTCTCCTGTCAAGACCGTAGCCCCAGCTTCCCGTCAAACCTTTTCCTATTTACACAGTGCTATAACTACTCTTCCCAACTCAAGTGTAGTTGCTACCGTGTCTCTTGATGCTATACGAGGGTGTCATGACTCGTTATGTCGTGTCAGATGATGTGGTGGAGTAATAAGATGTGGCAGCAGCAGTTTTGAAATTAAAGAAAAAGGTTCTCTGTGCACCAAAGAACACATCTGTTTTGTGGCATAATTCAAATGAACTTGGGGGAATTCACTGCATCTCGGGTGTCTTCCATGGTGACATGCAACACAGAAATGCAGTCGTGGAAAGCTTTTATGAAAGCTCAGCAACCAGAGCGGTTTTAAATTGCTTTTTTAAAAAAAAAAAAAAAAGAATTCTGATGGCAATTTCCTACACTTGACTGATTCTGCCTAATTTGCACTTGCACTGATTGCAGTTTTATAAACAGGAATAAGGATGCGGCAGAGAGGCTGTTCCCAGGGCGAGGAGGCACGAGGTGGCTGCTGCTTGGGTTGCAGTGATAGCTTTAAGCCTGCTCTAGGTGACAGCCCATCCTCGGTAAGCTCACCTCTTCCTCTCAAAGACAGAGCTGGAGGGAATAAGGGTCTGGGGGAGAGGGTTTCACCCTCTGAAACCGTGGCCTGGGGCCTGCCAAACACGAGGTTCCCCCAGCTGTCACCAGGCACTTTGCTTCTGGGAGCTGAAATCATTCTGGTACATCCCCTGTGTCAAAGGGTAATAAAAAGCTCTCCAAGTACTATTTTTTTCCCTCCTCTTAATCATAACTGAAGTATATCTCTTTTGTAGCTTAAATGTGGAAAAGAAGTTTTGAGCCTCCCTGAGCTTTGTAGAGATTGCAAAATCCAGCAAATCCTCCCTGCAGGAACTTATGGCAAAGTGAAATCCTCGTGGCTTGATGTCGGGCAGCTCCCTCGGAGTGTCCCCGCAGCGGGCTGTGCACTGCAGATAGCTGCAGGAAGTGGAAAAAGAAAAAAGAAAAAAAAAAAAGAAAACTCAGAGAAGCAGCTCAGAAAAACAAGAAGCCTACAAGCACCCTGGGGCTTGTTTAAAAACAGGGGGAGCCCGGGGCTGTGCTGCTGAAGGCATGGGGGAGGCTGCCAGCCCAGAGGAGGGTGACAAGGGCATGATGGCGTGCCGCTGGGTGCTCCGGGGCCTTGAGCACGGAGAGCATTATTGCCCCTGCGTGGAGGAGATAGGGCCAGCTGAAATGGTGGAAGGAGGGGAGTTAGGAGGCGAAGGGGAGACTGGAAGTGTTGGGGTTGCTCGATCTGGGGAGGAGAAGAGGGAAAAGGGGGATCTGCAAAATCACCAGGGCTGCGGGAAGGGCAGATGGGAGCCTGTCATTTACCAATCCCAGCGTCCCGTGACTGGGAGCACCTGATGAAACCAGCAGGAGCCAAGGACGAGACAGAACCTGTTCCATTTCTATCTGAGAACATTTTCCTTATGCTTTTCCTCCTTTATTTTTGAAGCCATTCCACCATTTCTCAAACCTTTTTATTTTGCCTCTCCCCTGCTCCAGCCAGGCCAAGTGTCACAGCTGAAGCTCTGAATACAACCCAGTTCGTGGAGGTAGCCCCCAAAAGAGTGGGAAGCAGAAGCACCACCAGAGAGCATCCTGCCTCCCTGCCCTTGGGACCACTTTACGCTCATTGTCACCTGTGTGGGTGCCCGAACGTGGGACAGGAGCAGCTGAGAGCCGCTGGATTCGCCGTTCCCTCCTTGGTCTGGGAGCTTGTGCAACGCTGTCCTCGTCACCAGATGCCAGCCCTCAGAACATCGCAGCAGGTGCCTGGGGAGGTTTTGGGAGAGGCACTTGAGGATTTCCTCTGTTCTGTTTTGGAGGGTCAACCTGGAAAATGCAAAGTCTTCCACCTTTGGCTTTTGGCTGGCTGCTTTCTTCCTCCCACAGGCAGAGTTTCACGCTGGAATTTGGATCTTGAGGCCAAATATGATGGTTCAAGACAGCCCCATTTTTCTTCTGAATGTGCCTGCACGGGCTCTCTCTCTTAGCTGGCGTATTGAGCTCGTAGCCTGCCCAACCCAGAGCCCGGTTCTTGGGCAGGATGCATTTTGCTCTCTTTCCTTTCTTTTCCTTGCATTTACAGGCTGGTGGTTTTGGTAGCAGCTGTCCTGCCGTGGGCTGGCCACCTGCACCTGCTTGCCCTCTGATCTCCCACCTCTTCCAAGGCAAAGCATTGAAATATTTGTCTGTTTTCACTCTTGCCACTCTGACAATTCACCTCGTCCTTGCTGGAGGGTTTGTGGTCTGTGTGGGGGTGTGTTGTACCCTGTGATGCACAGAAATCCAGTTTTTACATCAACCTGCATGTGGCTTCCCTCTCCCTCTCCCCTGTTCCTTCCAGGCTCCCAGGGTCTGGGTCTGGGAGGCAGCTGGAGGCAATCTAACAACTCACTGCCTTAAAGGAGTGGAGCTTTCCCTTTTTTATCATCCTTGCTCTAGTCCTGCACTCCCTCTGTTTATCTAGTGCTGGCTTCAGCACTCGTCGGACTCACTAACCTGGCAAAAAAGAGATCCAACAAAAACAAGGGATGGTTTTCTGCCGGCTTTGTGAGTTAAAACAGCTCCGAGTGCCTGGATGAGAAGCCCAGCTCTGGAGCCGGTTGCTATTTGCATTGCTGGCGAAGCTCCTGCTGGCTTCAGATGGGAGCAGACCCCGAGCAGGACCCACGGTTGTGCCCCAAATTTACAGCGAGTGCCGCTGAGGAAGCGGTGCTGGGGCTGTGGCCTAGTCCGCCGGCTGCGCCGGAGCCTCGCTGGGACGAATCCTTCTGCGTCCACACCGGTCCCTGATCATTTCCCTTGCTCAGCTCCCTCCTTCCGATGACTCCTGCTCTTCTGTTCCTGGTTTTTGGGGCTTAGGGGTCTGCCTTGGGCTTGCAGCCATAAGCACCTGGACCAGCACGTTGAGCCTCAGGGTATTCTTCATGGCACGCACCTTAAAAGCAGATTTATGTCACCAGCCACCGTGTAGTGCTCAGTTTCACACAAAACGCAGGTTCTTCCCCCAGTGCTGAGAGGCAGGGAAGGTTAAACCCTTCCACTACAGCCTCCTCCCGCCGTCCCAAACCTCTTCAGTAAACCCTCCCCCCCAGTGCTGGTAGGAGGGCTGGAATGAGGAGAGCTCCGCTAATTAAACTGGGAAAGATTGCCTCGCTGGGCATGCGGTTTCCATCGTGTGGCTGGACCCGGAGGAAAGAGGTCTTCAAGTGACACAGAAATGGGGCTGAATGGGTGCAGCTGATGTGTCGGCAGTGGCAGGATTTTGCACTTGGGTGTGCACACTGGTGGCAGGTGGAGCTGGTTAGAGAAAGAAGCCGGCTTCCCTTCTGGATGAGTGTGTAAACAGGGCCCCCTCCTCCCAGTAAAGAAAGAGGAGGAAGATCGGCAACAAACAAGTAAGTTTTGTTTTCCCAAGGGTTTTCCTGGATGGAGTATTTCAGTTTCACCTTTTTCCTGATGGCTGAGGGAAGTGAGTTCAACAGTCTCCCAGGGCTTGGCAATTCAAGTTTTCCGACAGCAAAACTTTGCTTTTTCAAGACTACTTTCCCTGTTAAACAAAAGAACATTGTCCAAGGAAAGTTTTTGATTTTATGCTTTTTAATTTGGAGAATTTCTCCTGCAGAACCTCTCTAGCTGCCTTTCACAGCAAGTGGGCTCTCAGCAGCTCCCCAGGGTGTGGGGAGATGGGTCTCAGGCAAGGATCAGGAGTCAGCTGCCGAGGAGTATCATAAACACAGGTACTGTTTTTATCCCTACGTCTTTGCCCCATCACACACCTCCGGACAGTCTGGAACAGCCAGAGAAAGCTAAATCCCCCTAGATACTTTGCGAACTCCCCTCCTTGGGATAATGGAAAAAAGAAGGAGGCCTCGCTGGATTTGATTCCTAAGAAAAAGGCACACGTTTCTCATTCTGCAGAAGCCCGGTGTAAGTTCAACTGTCAGACATTTACAATAGGAATTTGCTAAGCGTTATGATTCATAGTTCAGATTGCCGCTTCGCCCCAGCAGGGATTTCTGAGCAGCCGCTGCCGCGCTGGAGGCTGTCACGCATGGCTTGATGTGAAGGAAGGGTGCGCTTCCATGTGGCTTGGCACCGCCTTCCTAAAAGAATATCCCGGAGCGGGGAAAGATGTTTGATATCAATCTTTCCCTGCAGCCAGGAGGATCTAATCTCCCGAGGGAGCGGTTGGGCTGGAAGTCAAACTCCGATAGCTCCGTGCTTCTCAGGGTGCAACGCGTACCCGCCTTCGCCAATTTAATCTCTGCTTCTGGTGGTGGCCCTCTTCCTCTGGCTGGTGGCCATCTGCTTTTCTTGTCATGCAGCACCGCAAGCCACCAGATGCTGGGATGTTCCCAACGCTGAGATCCTGCAAGCATCCAAAGATTTTGCTGAGTACGGAGGGGTGAGGAATGAAGGGCATCCCCCATAGAATGGTTCGGGTTGGAAGAGACCTTATAGATAATCCAGTCCAACGCCCTGCCTTGGGCAGGGAAACTTGTCTGGTCCAGTTCCACCACTAAAGCAGCTTTTTTTCCCCTTCTGCCTGCTCCTGGAGGGATGCTATCCCGGCACGTGGTCACGCTGGCTCTTGGGAGCTGCACACCCCAGCCTGCCCCTGCTCCTGGCAGCGTGGGCACCCGTGCCCTGTGCTAGCAGAGCTGCCTTCCTCTCATACGCCTCTTCCCTTCCTCCCTCTTCTGGGACTTTATTGAGGTATATATATCTGTATGTATGTTTATAGAAATGCATAACTGCATATATATGTCTATCCGTATGTATATTTATCTACCCTCTTTCTGCCCTCCTCTGCTTTTCTAAACATGTTGAGCTTTATTAAGCTTGATGATCCCAGATTCCCCCTGTGAGAGTATTAAAAATACGGATAAAAGGGGGGAGGCACCTCCACCCCTATTCAGACGCGGCCATGAAATGGTGCTTGAGGATGGAGGAAGAGAGATCCAGCGTTGGTGATTAAACTTTCCTCTGGCCTGTGTTGGCGGTGAGAGGTCTCCCTGCCTCTTCCAATCACTGTGGCAAAGCAATAGAGAGCAGCACCCCGCCAGACCTTTGCAGCCCCAGCAAACAGAAGCTGCGGCGGATAACGGCATTAAGCGCTCTTCATCCCTCTGAAATCGAGCGAATACCCAACCACAGCACGACCTTCCTGTGCGGGTCCTGTGTTGCGCTCCCGACCCCTTTGGCTTGGCTGGAAGAAGACGGACGGCAGATGTGAGAGATCTCGTCTTGCAGGGAGGAAGGGGGAAACCGTTTTCTAAACAAAATCCTCCCTTGTGTCCCGCAGTTTCCTGAAACTGCTCAGTTGTGAACTACAGATATTTATGTATCCCCTCCTGTATGTGTATGTGTATATCTATAAATATATGTGTGTGTAAGCGTATGTATATATACAGTGCTTAATTCTGGTATGATTACATTCATGATATTTCAACAACAACAGCAGTACTGGGGTCAGAAAATGCATTATTATCAGAGCTTAGCCTTGCAAGTATCGTGAAATTTTTGATGTCAGAATATTGGTGGCTTCTTTAATGTCTTGTAAGGACTCTTGATGCTAACCATCCTTATTACCTCATCCATATGCACTCCAACTATCAAATTAATGTACTTTGATTTTCATGCCTTTTATTAGCCCATTAACAGCAACCACATGCCTGCTTAGATTAGAGATATCATTTTGCAGATGTTTTTCCTGTACTCCTGGGTATCCAGTCCTGGCTGGGGGCAGGATACAGGGCTACACTTGCTGTTCCTTATTGAGGATGTAAATGCTCAAGCCACTGCCTGTCTTCTCTTCCAGGAGCCAGAAAGAAAAAAGTCCTTGCTGAACATTCTTAAAGGAGAGGAAACAAGGTTTGGGAGTTCAGACAGTAGCCAGAGAATCGCTTCTAAGCTCTGCCATGGCTTTCCTGCTGTTTTGATTCTTCTGTGCCTCAGTTTCCCACCTGACATGGAGGGAGAAGGTTTCTTATTTGCTTGGGCTGTAAGATCTCAGGTAAATATTCCCTTTGGAGGTTGTATACCCAGGACGTGAAGGTGCAGGTCCAGTCTCCATTTCCCTTGCTGGAATACTCACAATAATACAAAGTCCTCAACTCGCCAGCATCCAAGGGATAAATGACTGCTGGGTTTTAGTGTGGTTGCATTTAACTTTCTTTGGACCACATGGATGGGACAGAAGATGGGGGGGACTCCCTGGGACTAAAGGACTGGGATAGTCTGGGACAGAAGCACTGGGAGGAAAGCACACTGTGTCTCACTTCTTTACTGGCAAGGTTGCAAGCGAAACGTGAAAGGCGGCACAGTGCAGAGCTTGGTACTTCACCTCTGAAAATGCTGATGACTGCATGCACTGCAGATGGGTACCATTTTGTTATTGGAACCTTGCTCAAAGCAACATTGCAGATTCAGGAAAAATTAGGGTTACACAGCCATACCCTTCCCCAAAAGGTTTGTGTTAGTCTTGATGGGGATTTTGTGCTGTTTAGCTTCATGCTAGCTCTAATGGAAGAAGCCCTGAGAGGACAAAATCCAGCTGAAATATTTTGCTTCTTTTAATCTGCCTGTCTCATTCAAACACAATAAGAAGGAGGTTGAAGGGGGGTACATTTGTCTTCATATATGTTATGCTAGATAAGATTATCAGTTCTTCAAAGCAGCATAAAACTCCTCAGTGCATGCGTGCAGGCATGCATACATGCTCACCTAGCTTAGCACACATAGACGCACAATGTGCTCACTCTGACCTGGGTGAAGCTAGTGACCATGGAAATGTGGCCTCAGAGGCTGTTTCTTCTCTATCTTCTCTGCTAAATTGACCATTTGTGTCTCGTGTCCTGTCTACCTGTGCATAAATTCCTTTGAGCTGCCTAAACTTTCCCTCTCTGATAAAAAAACCAGATAATTTCTCCGAAGATGGGGAGAGCAGAACGACTGGAGGTGAGTCATTAGCTAGCATGAAGAAGCTGGTGAGAAGCCAGCACCAGCTCTGTGGGTCTGTGGTTCGTGACAGCCTGGCCCTGAGCTTTTGGGAAAGGCCCAGGGATGCTAAAGCAGATGCCAAAACGAGGTGTTGCCAAGGGCATTTTTCACGTCTGAGCAACCTCCCTTCCCACGGGGAAAGATGAGACTTTCTCCCTGACTGTCCCTCTGGGTCTGAGGTTTGGTCTTGTGGGTTTTGAGGCAAGTTTGTTTATTGCAACTAATCTAAATATTGTGCTGCGTGTATATTCGAATCTATATGCAAAAGCAGCAATTGCTTGCCTGATCTATTTTTTCTCCTGCAAACAATTCGCTCGCTTCCTTCAGTATAAATCAGGAGTGTGGTCTCCAGCATTGACAAATTCTGGGTTCATATAACCTCCGTGGGGGAAGAACTGGGCTCTACGTATTTATAAACAGTGAGCGAAAATATATATCTCTGCACACAGAGTTTACATTCCACGTGGGCTCTCTTGCCATGGTGTCCAATAAAAGGAGAGATGCATTTCTTTTCAAAAAGCACTGGAAACATCTGGCTGGGTGGCACCATCACTAAATCCCATATGTGGAATCCAAAGGAGGTCAAACTCCATGCAGGAGCCCCATTAATTTGGGGTGTTTGCTAGGGACTGGCAAGCTCTGTGATTAAATAAAATCAATCAAAACCAGGAAAATGGTGCTGGGGGCTCTCAGAAAAAGGCCTTGGAGGGGTGGAACTTATTAATTAGTTTGGAAGGTGTTTAGCATTCTTTTTTTGTCATGGTCATCTATACATGAATGTCATGCCATGCAATTCTTAATTCACCTGGAAGAATTTTTGGCAGGTTCCTAATAGAGTGAGGTTCAGATAAATGATTTTAGTCTTCAGATATTACTGTTTCCTGCTCTCCTGTCCCAGCATTTTCCCATTACTTCAAATTACTACACCCTACTACTTATGTGTCAAAGCTGCCTCAGTGCTGCCTGTTAAACACGGTGTCTGATGAGTCTGTATCCTCATCTGTAGATTATAAACAAGCTTCATCTTAACAGTGATTTAAAGGATGAAAGGCCACAAACCACATCCAATTATGTGCACAAAGTCCAAAGACCTCTGTGGTCAAGTGTTGGAGTGTTTTTCCTAGCGAAAACAGGCGTTAAGACTATATAATAGACTTTCCTGAATTATTTTGAGGGCAGCTGTGTGCAAAGGTTGGAAAGGGTTGAAGAATGGATGTATCATTTAAACTCCACAGGGAATTTTTAAGAGTCAGCAGTTGGATGCATAGAGGACAAGCTTCTCTGTGCTCACCCCAAATCCTTCCAATGGACAGAGCGTGCCCCTGGTAGGAAGCTGTGGAATTTGACTTACAGGCTACCTAAGGCCCAGTCCTATGTTGGACTATGACTAACTGCTCTAAAACTTTTATAAAAACTCTGATTTCCCACAAAAATCAATAAGAAAAGTTAAAGCTTTTTGTTGTTTCCAAAAAAAAAAAAAAGAACCAAACCACTTTTGCAAAATTAAATATTTTATTTCATGTTTGTGATTCCCCTGGCATGCCTGGATGAGACAAGTGAGTGCTTACGGATGGGGCTATTCTGACTGGAATAGATCTTAATGAAGCTTTTGGGGCTTTATCAACTTACAACATTTGTAACCAAGCTGATTCATACACCGTTAGCTCTCGCTGGTTACACAAATTCACATTTGTCACTTCAGCAGCTTTCTGTTTTGTTTTGTTTTGCCTTTTAACAGCTTGTGGATGGCAGAGAGAGAAGACACTCCAGCGGGTCCATCCTTCCCGTCCCATCACCAGCTCCCCCTATAACATCGTTGATAAAAGAAACTCGGTGCCGGTTGCCCATCGTCCCACCGGGATGTGACCTGACCACACTCTGTCTTTTATGAATGAGGACAAAGACAAGATTTAGTGGAAGTCACCAGACTTAGGCTTCTTCCCCAATTTTACCAATAGCTGTTCAATGTACGTGGGGCATGCTGCCGGTCATGAACCCTAAGGGCCAGGCCTTGTCTGCAAAGCTCCCTGAAGGAGGAATTTTCCCACTACTAATCTTTTTGGCATGGAACTTAGCCTCTCTCAATGCAATTGTTATTTTTATCCATCGCTGAATGCTCTGCAGAGCAAGCTGGGTGGTCTTTAAGATGTTGCATACAATTAACGTGGGCTGCCTTGGGGAGCGGAGAGGTATTATCAGGGAGGAACGTGCGAGTGTGGGACCGGCCAAATTCCTCTAAATTGGCGGTGACGCCTGGGAGGGAGCTGAAGCTGCTCCGTGCGCTCCTCGCACAGTTCACCGGAGGTGAAGTGGAAGGGGCTGGCTTGTTCAGAGGCCCACATCTACGTGTGTGCTGCCTTTCTTCTTGAGAAAGAGCTACGTGGAGCTGTCGGTCCTGGCAGGACTGCCTCGGGTCAGCCATTTTATTGGACCGGTCTTGTCAGAAGTGGAGATGATGGTTTTGTCCTCAAAACCCCCATCTGAGGAGCCAATGTGATGGCCCTGCTGACCTGGGGTTTAGGGCTGGGTGTGAAGGTATTTACTCTCTGCTGGGGAACACCACTATGGGCATCACCCTCTGCAGCCTGTTTTACCGAAACGAACCCTTCTGACCGAAATTTGGAGGACTTTAGAAAACAGGAGCGCTGACTAAACCCACCTGTGGTGGGCAGAGCTGAGCAGAGAGGACTTCTGAATGTGGGTCAAACCAAGGAGAGGTGCAACCATTGCTGAAAGCTCATCGCAGCTCATCTTCCTCACTGGGCAGAGCCAGAGGGAGAGCTCCCGACCCGCTGGTGCTCTTTGGCCACCCCTGGGCTGTGTGTGTGTGTGTCCAGGACAGAAGTGACCCCACGGCCGTGTGACCAGTCAGAAGCACCCGAAATATTGCCGGACAGGGTTTGAGAGCCCTCTCCATCAGAAAGCCTAGAGCTGTCGTCAGTGGGACACACTTCAAGGACTTCAACTTCCCCAGGTATTTCTTTAAAAGAGAACTGAGGGGGAGATGGGCTGGAAATTATCTTCAGCAGGGGATTGATATTTTTTCCAGCTTCTTCTTCTTTTTTTTTTTTTTTTCCCTGCTACTGAAAGCATTTTACAAACAACTGATTAAGTTTTGCAGCATCCCATGGCAGCTGTAAATGGTAATAGATCATCGCTTTATTTCCTTCTTCATTTCTTCAGTCTGAAAACCTCAGCTAGTCAGCAGCAAATCAGGAGGTGCAGACGGTTAATGAAACATGTAATTGAAAAAGAAGGGAAAAATAAAATCTCCATGTGCGTGAGAAGTTACAGAAATCCCCATGCACCGAGAAATATAGTAAGTGATGAGTTGGAAAAATCCCCCCAGCTGTTGGGTGGCTCCTCATGGATGGACGTAGCAGCTATCTCCGGCTTGGCCCCAGTGCCGCTGGCAGCACCAACCCGTCCTGCCAGGGGATGCCGCCGTGTCCGTGTGGTACATCCCCTTCTGTGAACCCGAGGTCCCTGCCGTGTCCCCTCCCTGAAGGACAGCACCGGTGCCATCCCGGTGGCCTTCCAGATCCTGCCAGGGGGCTGTGATGGGCACTGCTAAGGTGTCCTGTGGGTCCCACCAGTGGGGGCAACAAGGATTTTTTGGCCAACCTTTAACTCTACACCCCAAAACGACAGTCCCAGAGGCAGCGTTAGCTCTTTCACTGCTTCCTCCTGCAAGAGAAATGTCCAGCTTGCGGTTTTTAACCAGCAGGCAGGTTAGCCTAACATCCCCTACACTGAAGCCCCCCCCAGATCTGCAGCCCCAGCCCTGGCAGTGGTTACTCGCAGGCCTGCCCCCCCCTTAGGGAGCTAAGCTTCGGGCCCTTCCTCCCTGACGTTGCACTCGTGTTGAGACGAAGAATTTCAAAACCTCTCTCCTTGCCAATGCGTTTTGCCTGGCCGGCATAGAGTAAACATTTCTTAGTCATTCGGCACCTTGCTAAGCACGAAGGCGAGCAGGGAGGTTTGGGGAGCTTGTGTGGGCCTGGCTTGAACAAACAATTTGAAAAAATGATCAAACGGGTGCAAAACGCCCCAGCTCCCCGCTCGGCGCAGCACCCACCAACAAGATGCTCACCTCCAGCAGCACCGGAGGCGTTCGCCTGTTGCACGAGGGGTTGGGGAGCAATGGCTGGTATCTGAAAGACACCCTATAGACAGGAGCACCTTGGGGACCCATCCTGTGCCAAAACCAGAGGGAAATGTGACCAGAGCAGGGCCAGCAAAGGGCAGCGGGAACGATGAAGAGCTTGGAAAGCCTTCTGCAGGAGGAGGAGGAGGGGGTTAAGCAGATCAGGGCTGTTTAATTTAGTGAGGAGTGGAGTAGGAGGTGTCTTGATGGGGTTTATGAAACAGCGAGCGGTGCAGAGAAGGTCAGGCAACCACTCCTATCGACCAGCTTGTGTGTTTTACTGAACACCTGATGCTACTCGAAGGGAGTGGGGAATATTAACTAAAATGTGTAAGGGCAGGAAAATGAGCTGTTTTGCGAGTATATGCCGCTACTCCAGCTGATCCTGAGACACAAAGGTGGAGGTGACGGCAGGACGGATGGTGCCCTGGCCTTGGCAGGATTGTTTCCCCTTGGTCCCCAGGGGGCTGCAGGACGGGCTTCCTGCCTGCCCCACGAGGCAGCCGAAACAGCTTCTGGTGGACATGGAAATTCAGCCTCCGCTCCGAGGCTGGGTCGCGCCTTTCGGGATGCGTGCCTTGCCCCGCTAACGGTGCTGCTCTGCTCCCTGCCTATCCCCCGCCGACTCTGGGGACCCTCTGCACGCTCTCGGCTTTGTTTTACCCTTCTGCACTACGAAAAGAAAACAAACAGACGCCGAGCATCCCCTGCGCTCGCCCCGCTCTGCAGCTGCTCGCTGGGTTGGGGACGAGAGATGGGTTTTCTCCGGCTCGTCCCGAATGCCCACGTGCCAAAGCTCACGAGGGCTTTGCTGGTTGTTGCTATAAGATTCGTATCGTGGTGTCTGGCTAAGGAGCGCTCCCTGGGGAGGGATATTTAAAACGGATCAGCAGGAGCTTCTTGAAAGTGGTGTTTGAGCAGTGGGTTGGGGCAGCAGGTCTGGGAGCGGGGCACAGCTGTGGGCATGGGATGGAGGGGCCATGGTGCCATGTCAAGCTGTGCCGTGCCATGCCGAGCCATGCCAAATCGGGTGTTTTGTAGGATACTGAGAGCTCACGTCTGTCGGGCTTGGCCAGGGCAGCACCAGGCTCATGGGGGACAGCAGGAAGATTTATTCCTTCGCCAGCTCCGTGCTGACAGCTCGCCCTCATCCCGCTTATCCCGCCTTCTCCGGCCACCTCCAAAGAGCAGGGCCAGGGTTGCCTGCACTGTGCTCTGAGGGAAGAATTTGGGTGACATCGTTGGGAGGATTTCACAAGCCTGTAAGTGCGATGGCTGCCAAGGGTCATGGGTGGTGATGGGGAGGTGGGAGAGCTGGTCTGCAGCTGACTCGCTTTTCCTCCACATTGGTACAAAAGAGCACTCATCTATGGGTATGGATATGGATATGTGTATGTTTATGGATATGTGTATCTATATCTATAATCAGTATCTATATCGTCTATATCGCCTATATCTATATCTACATCTTTCTATAAACTGCAGGAAATTGGCAGTGCTAAGACCATTCACGCGGAGTTAAACTAAGCGTGGTATAGCCTGTCATATAATATCTTCTTACAAAAGCTAAGCATAAATCATTTCGGTGGGAGTATTTTAACCACCTGGGCCCCTTGTTCCAACACTGAGGTTGGAAGCAGCGCACCTCCAGGCTGAGACCTGTCCCTGTCCCACTTGCAGACAGCACAGCCCAGGGCATTTTTTTGTTTTTTTCTGTTAACTCTTTACTCCCAGAGCTTCTCAGCAGTGACAGCCAGTTTCAGGCGGGTTCTCGTGTTTCTCTGTTGTTTCACACGTTTAGATGATTTCCTCAAGGAGGAGGGCGAACTGGGATCCCTTCCAGCCCGCTGGGAGGGTTAGGCACAAGGTGTTCCGTGGTGCTTTCTCTTCTCCTATTTATCGCCTAGAAAGGCTTACCTTTGCTCAGAGGTTGCACAGAGGACTTTCTTTTCAGGTTAGAAAAAAACAAAATGTCACACATTGCAGCGACAAATGTACTTTTCACTACATCAATTGTAAACTAGCAAGCACTGGGGAAAAACTCTTGCTATAAAAGCCAAAAACTCTTTCCCCCCGTCATAACTACATGGGACCAAGTTTTGTCCTCTCAGCAGTGCCTGGGACCTACCCTTTGGGGCAAATGTTGGAATTTGATGGCTCCACCGTCAGTATCCTTCCATCTTCAACATTAAAAAGTTGTGTTGGAAGACGATGGATGCACGTTTTTGTAATGACCCTTGTTTTGTTTAGAAACAAGAAACATTTGCCAAGTGGTATTTGTTATGGCAAAACTTTACCAAAAATAAATAAATAAATGAAGAAAGAAATGCAACCAAGCCTCTGAAACCTCAAAAAAGTTGTGGGATTATTTTTGGCAGGAAATGAAAAAAATTCATTTTCCTTGATATTTTTATCTTTCTTTTGTATTTTTTGTTTTATTATTATTATTTTCTGAAGAAGATGTGATTTCCTGACTATCTCTAATGTGAGCAGAATAATCAAAAGGAAGAGAAGGCAGACTGGGATAGCTCCTTCCTGTGAGGAAATGATTTCCAATCTTTATTTGAATGCACGGTAGCTTTGTGTGCCTTACTGATGTCCTTCAGACACAGGTAGAAGTATTATTTTGCAAAGGTCCTTGTTCCAGCGATAGAGGCTGGGAATGGAGGAAAGAGAAGTAATGAGGTTATATGCAGACATACATAAGGGTATATAAGACCCAAAGCTGGAGACTAGCTAGGGAGAGAAAGCTCTGAAGTAATTTTTCCTTTGTTTTACTGCACACTGATATAATCCAAGCAGTGTTTTAGGTTTAGTTTTTCACATCGTACCCTGGATGGTGTGTCTGGGAGTATGATGCTCAGAGCAATTGCTC
The DNA here is from genome assembly GCA_013399115.1 of Anseranas semipalmata. Lineage (NCBI taxonomy): Eukaryota > Metazoa > Chordata > Aves > Anseriformes > Anseranatidae > Anseranas > Anseranas semipalmata. The sequence continues at coordinate 237,632 of VXAA01002950.1, forward strand.
TTATTATCTGATTAATATGGCTGGCTCTTCCCTTAAAGGCAAAATTATGGGATTAATTAAAACTTGCTCAGTTTGCAAAGGGGAAAGGGTTTGCAGCTTGCAAAACAGACTGAACATTAACTGCAGCTCCTGGAAGGAGAGCCAAGCAAACGAAGGAAATGCTTACCTCCAAGACTGCTCTTCTCTGGGTTATCCTTCCAAAATGGTGCAAAACTTTGTGCTTGAGCTATAGAAAAGCTGCTGTAGTTTAGCTTGGTCAGAAATCAGGTTTCAGAAAGGATTTGGGTTCAGCCTTGTAACGTCATTGAAAAATGGTCTTTGGATGATGACAGCTTTTGCTAGTGGCACTTGTGCTTCTTTGGCTCAAACCAGGACTGCAGCAGGAAAACGTTGGAAGATCTGTTGCTTGCATGAGTTTTTAGCTACATCTGCAATGCTGTTATGAAACTCATCTGATCTGGGTTCCCACATCAAAACAGGAGTCAACTGATCCAGTTTCAGGGCATCTCATCCAAACCACAGTTTGTTTTTTTAAGAAGGTTGGATTTGCAGCTCTAGTTTAAGTCTGCTTATGATAGGAAAATGACTTTTATTTTGGATGACCCCCAGGAATTTCTCTGTCTTCCAAACTGCTTGTTTCCAGAATGGTGCACAGTATAGAGCAGGGGGAACCCTGACATCTCAACTCCCATCTTTGGTCTGCATAATCTGATTGCTTCTGCTTTCAGCTGAGCCAAACTTACAGTTAGGGGAAAGTGGAAAACGTTGCATGTGTTCTTTGGAAACGGAAAGCAACCTTCACGTGAACAAAGCCCATCTCCTATTAACTTGGCAAAGGAGCCCTCCACTCCCAAGCAGAGGGCCCACAGCCCGCTGCGAACGCACCCCTCCAAGAAGAGTGTCGGGGCCATTTATTCAAGCCCTGGTTCTCATTATCATTTTTAGCCACAGAAATTTCCCCCTGCTGTAAGAGTCACGGCGTGATCTAAAGAAAAGAAAATGTAATACTTATGTAACTTCTTAACAACATGGGTTTTGCTCCGTTCCTTGGTGTTGTCGTATAAAAAAGAGCAAGCACTCAAGAAATGTTTATTTTAATGCCCTTGTGGAACCACGCTTCTATCCCTGGAAAAAGCCAGCAACAATTAATGTATGTTACTCGCTTATAAGTATGAACAGGCTTATTTAAACAGAATGTTCAATATTAGTAGACGCATGGCATTTCGTACTAGAATGATTTGACTTGTAAAACTTCAACAAACTTTGAAAACCATTCTGGTGTTTGCAGGGGGAAAATACAGGCTTTGGACATATTTGAGATTTTTCCCTTTTTTGCCAATAGTCAAGACTTGGTGATACATTTATGATTGCCTTATTGAGGGATCATTGTCAGGGCCTTTAAAAAAGAAGCAGAAAAAAAAAAAAGTGCTATGCTTTCCAGACACAGGACCTCAGATTTCTAGTTTAAATCGGGGCCTCAGAGTGGCAGCTTTTCACAGGAAGATGTGAAAATCTTCTTCCAACAGAGAAAAGCAGGTCAGTTATCAGTCCTGGGCCCTTTTGCTCCGATATGGCACAAAGAGGTACTGTGAGCAGGGTTCTCCTGAAAGCAGATGATGGATAAGCCCGCATCCTCGCTGATGTGAATTCCTGACCCAGTTTCCGTAGCAGACTGGCTAAGGAGCATGAAAGTGCTGCCGAGTACGGAGAAAGGGCTTTGCAGGCAGGCCAGCCTTTGAGGCATGCAGAAGCAAGACGAGCGCTGTGTCTCCACCACCCTTCTGCTGTCTGTCCATCCTCTCTCCTACATGAGATTCTCGGTAAACACCAGTTCGTCCCCTGGGCGTGTGAAGAGCTGGCACGTCCTTCCACCCATCCCATTCTGGGTATGGAAAACAGGAGGCTGGGGGGGGATGCTAATGTTTCTGCTACCCCCCAATGCTGGGTTGGGGGTCCATGGCATCTGGAGGAGCTGCCACGGCACATGGAGATGAAACTTCTTCAATAGCGTGAGCATAAATAGCTCCTGAGTCAGCCGCCCGGGGGTTGGAGACTGCTCCATCGCTTGAGATCGCTTGGCTCAGTGCTTGACGTGCTCTTCCAAATGTAATTGTTAGTTCAGGGCCTGCTTATTGGGTTTCTCTGTGCGTGTTTGCATGGCGGGGAAGATTAATTCTCCCTGCTGCAGGGGTCACTGGATGAGGCCATGCGGAAGGTCTCACTAGGACAGGGGGTTCAGAAAGGTGCAGGGACACCAGACACCCACCTCCAACATGAAAGCAAGAAGGGAAATGAGTGCTTTATCCTACTCCCCCCCAGACTGCCGCAAAAATTCCCGTTTTCAGAAACATGTGGCTCCCTTTTGGCCTTGCAATGTGCAAATCTAAGATCTCACCAAGTGAAAACACTCCTTCAAGTGCCCATTTTGTGCTCCAAGTTGTTCTTCAGTCCCAGCAGCAATCTCTCCTCTGACATATATTTAATATCAGGAGGCTGTTGGCTCTAGTTCAGCAAGGCACCAGGTCATCGGCAGTGCTCACGCATTCATAGCTTGCTCCCTCCTTGATATCGTATTGAGCACGGGTCCTTGGGAAGCGGCTGTTTGGAGTGAGGAGACGAGTTGGTTTTGTTCCTGTTTATTTTGCTTGCTGTCCAAATCAATAATAGGTTAAAGATGTCCCGCGGATTAGCCATAACATCCCAGCAGCTTTATTTGTTCTGTCACAGTAGAGATTGGGGTCCTGGGGTGCTAAGGAAAGAAGACACCACCTCTGCCACAGAGATGGAGAAAGGAGAGGCTCCTCGTCTTGAGAAAAGGGGTGTCAATGTTAAAGTGACCTTATAAAAATGGACTGGTGGCCTGGATTTCCCCATCTATTGAGGGAGGGATTGCTGAAAAACAGTAGCAGGTGGAAAAGATACAGAGGGGCAAATTATAAGTGGATTGGAAGCCTTGAGTTGAAGAAGGAGGTGCAGACCTCCGGGCACCGCCGGGCGTCCCCTTCCCACGGGAGCAGGGCAGGGTTGGAGGATGTGTCTCGCTCAATTTTTATCTGTGGGTTTATATACACACATATAAAAGATCTATGTGCGTGTATAAATATTATATATATATAAGGAAGCTTGTCTAAAACCACAGCATGCAACTTTTCTCTGTCAGCAGGCTTTCCCCCAAGCTGGGCTTACACATGGGGACCAGATGTGGCCATCCAAAAAGATCTGTTCCCTTCTATGCTCCCTCTTTTTTTGCCTCCTGCTTAAGTACAGCGTGAGGCACATGGGCCAACCATCCATCTGAGGCTAAGTGGAAACCAAGACTGATCGCTTACGATGCCATAAATAGCTAAATAGCCATTTTCAATAGTAAACGGGGATATGTGAATTAAGAACAAACTCTCCAAACAGTTTGTAGACATTCCAGTTTCTTCTTTTAATATCTTCATGTGCCTTTTTTCCCCACTCCTAGCTTCTCTTGGTGGGAGGTGACACATTAACAATGCTTCCCACGAGCGAGAGGCCCGCTCTGGTTATCTAAAGCAGAATGAAATAAAGGCAAGGGCTCTTCAAAAGGAGCCTAGCAGAACTGGAGGCCTCAGGCGTCTTGGGAGCTGTATATTCAATTCTTTGAGGGGACCCTGAAAAATCCCATCCACATGATATTGGCAGTTGATGCAAGGATTGGCGGATGTGTTGCCAGCTTAGAGTCTTTGTATTAACTTTCAAAGCTTTCATGAGCAGTCTCAGCCAGCCACCCTTCTTCTTGACAGCAATGAAAGCCATCCAGAAAGTCGAATTCCCATCGCATGGAATGAAATTTTTTGTCATTTTGCTATTCGCTTTTGTTCCAGATCAGGAAGAAATGTCAGACTTTTTCACTGAGCGGAAGTTCAGGTGAAATTTAGAGTCAGAAACATGGAAGCCACCTTATTGAAATGGACCATTTGAAGTTGTAGTTTAAACGCCGTATGAAGTAATAAAAACCGTGGGTGTCAGAACAAAAGGAAACACTGGACTAACCAACATGAGAAAGCTGGAGTGAAGCTTTTGGTTTCAAACTTCTCAGGTTTGGCTATCCAACTCTGTCAAAATTAAATTTCTTCTGCAAATCAAATGATTTTGGATGAATCAGAATTTACTGTTGGAAAGCTGTTCCGGGAATTTTAGCCGTCTGCCCCAAACACAGTTTGCTGCCACATCTGTCACATCTGTGCACCTCTTGCAGTCCTCATGCAAAACTCAGGATCCTACTTGGGGTGGGAGGTTGGGCTGGAGACCTCCCTAGGTCCTTTCTGACCTCAGCAATACTGACAGTTTTTGGCAAGGAAAATAGTAACTTTGCCAGCAACTGATGGAGGAGGAAGAGGAAGTGACGAGGGGAGAAAAAGCAAGATAGCAGAAGAAATAGGGATGTAGAGGAGCTGACCGCGTCTTTGGGAAGAGCACCTGAGCACCTGGTGTGTTTTGGTGTTTGGAGACAGGGGCTAAAGCGATGGGAGCTCAACAGCACAAGTCCTGCTGCAGAGAGCTGTCCCCGAGCCCCGCAGCCGCTCGGTAAATAGGTTGGGCATTTGGTGTCGTAATTCCAACAGTGCTCGGTACTGGCTCAGCTCTGTTTTATTCAAAGTCAGCGGGAACCGCTGACTGCGAGCCAGCACAGCTCTTACAACCCCTTTCTCTCACTAATTGCTTCTGGCTGCCGTGGAAGCCCCAAGGACTTCAAAGGGACGACACTGGATTTGCACGAGACTGTCTCTCTGGATCTTCCATCCCGGTTTCTCAGCCCATGGTGGTCCATAAGGTTTCAGAAGGGGACCCACTAAACAACTGCAGAAAACATTAAAACATATTACGCGTTCCCACAAATGCACGTTCCCACACATGCAAAGGCAAGGAAAATGGAGAGAAATCAAAGGGCAAGAGGAACAATAGAAATGCAGCTTTTCTGACTCTTTCTTTTTGGCTGTAAATGAAAAGGCATGTGCACAAGATGGATTTTCACTCTCCAAAAGGTGACACGCTTCTTGAATAAAATGTACAGAAGAGCATACCTGCCCCAGAAGCACTAGGGGATGCTGCAGAGGTGGTCCAAGTCCTCAGGCACCAGCAAAGGTCCTCAGTAATGTGCAGGACTAAAGAAAGACAACTCCAAGCAGACTTTTTGTTTCTCAAAATTAATAAATCCTCTTCAAGGAGCTTCGTACACTTCACACCTGAGCAATTGCATCCCTGGCGCTTTGCCACTCCATTCCTGGGGCCAAATTTTGAAGCAAAACGGAGATGCGCTGACTTTGCTCTAGCTGTGCTGCCTTCGTTTTGGTGGGGACATGCCCAGCTTCTCTGTGAGAGAGCAGAGGAACATGGAGACAAAGCAACCCGCAGCATCTATGGCCATGCCAGGGCACCCACCCCATCAGTGCCGCGCCTGGGTGCTTGCTGTAAGCGGCAGCGATGTGGTGGTGCGATCCCTGCAGTAACCTCTGGCCCCGTACATTCACCCTCCCAAATATCTGGGAGGTGAGCTTGGGCTGAGCCATTTAAAATTCAAATGTCCTGGGCAAGCTGAAGGTTAAGTGAAGGCTAGCCACACTCCCCTGCTTTTGTGGAAGCCAGATCTGCCCTCCATAGAGCATTTCCCACCTTCTCAGGGCCTTTTTGGGTGGAAAATGGGTATAACTGAAATTTCTTTTTTAATAAAAGCTATTGAGGACATCTCCAGCACCGCTGCTGTAAGCAAGCTTCTTGGCATGTCCTAAAAGAAAAGGAGAGGGGTTTGTTTTTCACTATAGATAATCATAGAATCGTTCAGGTTGGAAAAGACCTTCAAGATCACCAAGTAAAGCGATCAACCCGACCTACCGAGTCCCATCACTAGCCCATGTCCCTCAGTGCCACGCCACCAGCCATGCAGCAACCCCCCAGTGGAGACAACCCCTTGCCTTTCCCTTGGGAAGCAAAGGAGTGCAGAGCCCGCGGCTCTCCTGCGCAATGCCCTGCAGCGGGGAGCAAGGGGACTGGGCTCTGTTTGTCCCCGCAGGCTCCGTGCATTCCCGTTCCTGGGACAGACACCCCACTCCCATGGGGAGGTTCAGCCCTCAGGAGGCGGATGGGGAGCAGAGCCACGGCGGTGCCTGTCCACCAGAGAAGGGGCAAGGATCCCCCCGGGGTTTTCCAGCCCCAAAGCTGGGTTGACCCTGCCCAATGCAGAGACGCTTTATATGATGGTTTTGTAAAGCAGAGAAGTTTTATAGCCGCTCAATGGGCTGATGGGATGGCTCCAGACAAAGCAAACAAATGGCAGCATTAGATTTCAGACAAATTCAAGAGATTTTGGCCAGACTCTTCTCCTCCTTACACCAGCTGTACACTGGGCTTGCTCCATTTGCTCCACTCCCAGTTTTCACCCCTTTCAATGAATGGAAAAACTGAGATTTCCTCTAAACCTTTAAGAAAGAGGTGATTTCAAAACAGCCTGGCTGATTTGACCGTGCTCATTCGAACGGGCTTTTAGTAACCTTCAGAGACTGGCAATTCGGGTGGTAAACCCTCTTTATGACCTGTTATTACCTGTGCTCTGCTCAGAGGCAGCAGAACTCATTACGGGCGTAAATGGCTGGAGTGCTCCCGCGTACCAGCGCAGGCAGCCTTTAATGCTCTCCCTTTTCCTGCTTCTCCGCGATAAAAATACATTACTGGTAAAAAACAAAAGCCACAGAGTTAGCTGCCAGTTTGCCTAGTGGCTTCTGTGCTTGAGGTTTTATTTTCCTGCTGATGTCCTGTGGATGACTGCAGTAAGCGCACTTATTTTTTAGGAAGTCAGCCAGTATGGTACACTTTCTGGTTTTTATTTAACTGCACATTAAATGTTCCTCTTTGCCCCAGGTTTTATTAGGGAGAAATTAAAGAGAGCTTTGCAAAACTGGAAACACGTAATGAAAGCAGTTGCCTGTCCATCCTGCTGGGCCAAAGGAACAGCCTCAGGATCAGCCCTATGACTTTAACCCAGTTCTCCAGACTTGGTATAATTATAACCTTCACAGTTCGCACGGGGTATGGGAACTGTAGTCATTCCTCTTGTAGAAAATTAGGGAGAAACTAAGGCTGAAAGGGACCCCACTTCATTATTCCAGCGCCCAAACTCCCAACTGATTGGATGTCTGTGCAAGCTGATCACCTTGGGTGATGGAGAACCCTATGTCTACAAAGCAGAAACACTGAGGTCCACCGAAATCCCAGCCAGCTCCTTTAGCCATGCAGTGTCACTCCAGAAAAGCTCAGAAGCTAGTCTCATGGAGCAGGCCTCCAAGGAATGATGCACCAGAGGGTTTCCAATGAGTTTGCAGGTCCTTTGGAGTGTGGTATAGTGTCCTGAGTGTTGGGACACACACACATCCCATCACCTTTGCTCCCTTCACCTCATCCCCAGCATTTTGGCTCAATACTGTGGTGCAGCCAAAGGGCCAGGCGTTGCATTTGGCCTTGAAGGTGTATGCCAGCACTTGTAACCCACCATCACCTTGATACACTTTGAAAACATGTTTCTGTTTTAGATTTTTGGACCATGTTATGCCTGGGACAAAGCGGTGTGATCTGGTTGGTGCTCTAGGAAAACACAAAAATCTGTTGCACTTCATGGCACGTCTCCACATCCCACCTGTGCTGGAGTTTCTCGGCAGAAGTAAAAGATGCAGATAGTTAATACCGAGAGCACCATCTGGTGGGCTGCAGGGCCAGATAACGTGGGCGGTCAGAGATGGGAACAGGTTTTGGGCCTCAAAACAACCCAGAAGTGCATCAGGTCAGGGGCATCAAGTAGCCATGGTCCACCTGGTCCAGCTTCCCACAGCCACCAATTGGCAGCCTCAAGCAGAAGGTGGAATCATCCCCACGGCAGCGATCAGCAAACCAAGCTTCAGACAGCTGGAGATCGGTGTGCTCCACGAACTGTGTGCCAGAACCTTCCAAACCCGCCCAGAGCAGTCCCTAGCTGGGATGACTTAGCTCTGACCATAAATATCCATCATGTCTTTGAATATGGATTGAAAATGGATAAAATCTTAAAATCAGTTATATTGTGGCAATGAGTTCCACAGGTTTGTGCTTTTATATATACATACATGTACGTATATATGTTCCTCTCCATCTGTCCATATCAAATTGACTGATTTTAGCATTACCACCTGTACCTTTTCCTTGTGAGAGAAGGGCTCGGTGGGACCAGCCGCAGTAGTGCCAGTCCTGATGGCTTTGTCCAGAGCCCTGTGACGCCCTGTGAACCAGGCTCCGCATTTGCTGCACTGTACAAAAATTAGAAAAAGTGACCTTCAAAAAGCAGGTGAACCCAATGCATATCATGCACTGTTTTTAAAACCTCAATCTTTTTTGGCCCTTCAGCATAACCACCAAGGTCTCAAGTGCTTCAGGGTAGGGGATATCCTCCAAGAGGTTATTTGGCTTTGCCGTGGGCTTTCACCTGGACGCTGATCCTCCTTTTACCTGTATGAAAACGTGTCAGAGATGCTTCTGAGCATTGGAGCTCCATCGCCTGCCCTGCCTGGGGCTGGCCACGGGTCTGACAGAGACATCCCTCATTTACTGTGCCCGGCACAGTGAGAGATGAACACCTCCAGGCCTTTTTCTGTGCTATTATCGGATAAATAACAGCAGATTTTGCTCCAGCAAAGCGTTTCCTGCACGCGAGCCGTTAGGAAGCATGCCTTTGTAGGTCCTCGTGCAATTCGATGCAATCTGGGGCCTCAGCGTGAGGGGGGCACTCCAGCATGGCTGCAGTACGAAGAGTGCAGTAACAATAAAGGTTTTGTGAGGTCTGGAGCCATAGCCAGCCTCGGGGGAAGAAGCTCTTGCTTCTCCGAGCTGAACTCCTATCCCCAGACTCCCAGGCGTCCATCTGATCTCCATTAACATCTCCTCGGAGCAAAGGTAAAAGCAATCACGCTTATTAAGCAGCGCTCGCGCAGCCACAGCTCGCTGCCCCGCGGGGTGCTGTGCTCCGCTCTGCCCCCAGCCCAGCTCCGCGTCGGTACGCGTTGTGCTCCTCCACAGCCACCAAATGTTTCATAGAAAGTCTCGGACTGCACAGCCTCAAGATCTGCTGTATCAGCTCAGCCACTTAAATCTGTCCAATGCTTTGTGGGGACGGGACACAACCCCACAGAAGAGCTTCTCCCTGTTTTCATGTGGCTAAAAGAACTGTTGTCTTACATATAAATCAATATATGTGTGCGAGCACGTTTCTAGCCTTTTAGATCTTCTTATACCATTTACCTGTCATGTTTTGTTTTTACCTTCCCTTTGCACAGTCTTCAAGGAAAGAAAAAATAATACCATTGGTGGAAATCAAGAAGAAATCCTGGGAGCACTTCACCCCTGTCCTGATCCCTGCAAGGACTTCTGCACTCTACAGACTTCGGTATCCTCAACCTGCAGTTTAGGAATTATGTAGATACATGTGCAAATCAATGCTAGTGTGTAAAGCATATGCAAAACTTATTTATGAGATCAGTGGATGGCAGGTTGTGCATAGCTGCACTTCTAAATAGAGATGTTTTCCTGATGCACAGTCCCACCTCATTTGATTTAATAACCTGAATTCATCTGGGCATTGTTTGTCCGCTAATAATTAGGTCAATGTGGATTATTCAATAACAGGGGTATTTTACCCTCAGCATCATTGCTCTTTTCCTCGTGACAACCTTAAAGCAAGCACAAAGGGAAAAATTAGTAACAAGGGAGTGTGAAGGCTGGTTGCTTCATCCTCCATTCGTGTCCTCGGTGCTTACCCTCTGTACGCCCTCCTCTCGGCTGCTGCAGCACGGGACCGGTTCCCACGTTTTTTCAGAAGAAAAATCTCAGAAGAAAACACATGAGGTTTTCTCATAGCTTTCATAGCATAGCAGGTGGAAACATGCAAGCAGCGTGGAAAAAAAGCCAGCGGGGTGGACCCAGCTCCGTTGTCAAAGTGTCAAAAAGTAGTTAATAAAAACTCCTCCTGTTGCTCTTCTTGAGTAAACACTCCCAAGGGCTCGGCTGCCAACAGCAAACACGTCAGATGAGCTGCAGACATGACCAGAAACACTTGTCAGCGGGAGCCTGGGGCAGCTTTCCCAAGCAGCACGTAGATGCGGGCTTTCCCTTTGGAGAGAAGGGTCGCAGGAAGCATTACAAGTGCCTCGCGGAGATTTTCCAGTCTGTCCCCAGCCCCAAGGGAGCACTTGGCTCACAGAGGCTCGTCCGCCCGGCCCCGCGTACAAACCACCCCTGGGTTTGTGTTCCCAAGACTTTTCCCCAAACCCGTGCCAGTGCGCTTGTGCTACCACCCCTGTCATAGTCACTGTCCCCAATGGCCATGCAAAGCTCCACGTGCTCAGGGCCACCACGACACCTTCCCGGCATTAAGACCCTGCCAAGGCCCCACTGCAGGTGCTGCTAATGCATTCGTGCATCCTTGCTGCAGCAAGGTGCTGACCCCGCTGCGTTTTGAGATGAATGGAAGAAACCAGGCTTGTACTCCACACTGCTATCTCAGCCCTTCTTTCTGCTACAACCTCTTTTTTCTTTTTTTTTCTTATACTAGCAGTTTGGAAAATGGATGCTTGGTTAAAGTTGCTGGCTACGGATACCAACCTGTTGCAGTTAAAGCAGGCTTTGCCTTCTGGTTGCATGCCCCTGCTATGCTTCCCCAGCAGTTCCCTGCCATTGTCACGGAGGAAACTAGGAGCGTGAGCATAACACCGCTGGGCTACAATTTAATGAGGCGAAATAGTAAAAATCCATCATGCAGATGAGTTTTTCCCCGTGATGTTTCCCTTCCCCCCTTTTCTGAGGGCTCTGAATCGCAGCACCTGCTTGCTTCAGCAGCTGTGATTAAAACTGGAAAAGAAAATGATCAATGAGGCTTGCTTTCTTCTCCCCAAACAATACTGAAAATCTCCTGAAACTGGCATGCTCTGTACAATTTGAATCAAAATCTCTGCATTAATAAGTGTGCCTTTGGACCCTAAGAAGAGTCTTTTGTGTGGGGTTCTCCCTGAATTTTAATAAGCTCAGCTTTTTACAAAGACCCCCGAAAAAGAGAAACGGACACGCACACAAAGACAAATTTCATTAGGCTCTAATCTCCGATGGGCAGCTCCTTTCTGACAAATGCTCTCCTGCCGATCTCTAAGCCCTTTCAGCCCAGCCACGCTCTGTTGTTGTTGTTGTTGTTTTGTTCCCACCGAAACACATCGTGTCCCAGGAGGGCACGAAACACCAGATCGGACACCCGGAGTAAACGCCACGCGCTGGCATTAAGCGAAGCGATGCTGAGAAGGGGAGCGGCGTATTTTTTCCCTCCTAAAGGTGCAAAGTTGTTAATGAGGTGTCCCACACGGTGGAAGCCCAGCAAATCCTTTGATTAAAAACAGCCCAAGTGGCAGAGGCTGAATTATTTGTACTCAGTGCCTTTGAGGGATGGTGGTGGTGGTGGTTGGAGAGAGAGGAGAAGAAGATGAGAAATAACATACGCTGGGCAGCGGGCTCGCTTCATTTGGCAGTGTAGTTTAAGCTAATGTCAAGAAATGAGAGGGGGTTGTTAAATGGCATCAGCTCTTGATTTTCTATAAAGAGAGATGGTGGCAGGAGGAATTGCTTTGAAATGCAGCATTTTTGGGGGGACTGGGGAGAACCCAATAGGACACTTTTAGCTGTGGCTCCTGGACTGTGCCGCTTTCCGGCAGGACAGATTTTCTGCCTGGACAGAGGGACATCAGGCTGTCAGCACCCAGCTCTAGCTGCAGGGTGGGCTACATGTGAATGGCTCAGTGCTCCGCAGCGCTGTACGGGGCTGCTGTTCCCCAAACGTGAGCTCCCTCGGGAAATCACTCTGGCCACCTTTGGTGCTCAGGTCTCTGCTGTCGTTTCTCCCTGTCGCTTTATGTTTCAGTTAGGCCCCCAAATCTTGTGTTTTCCCAAGGATCTGCTCTGAAGTCTTTGGCTGTAAGCTCCCGTACGGTCACACCAAGGAGAAAAGGAAGGCTGGGCTTTCCTTTCCTCCGTGCTTTGCACCTACTCACCTGCACTATAAAAGCTCCCAGTCTCTTTAAGTCTGTTTTATTCTCACTTTGACCACTGGAAATACGTGTCCATCACATGCATACAGGAACAGCAAAGAAGGCACGAGCATGCTTGGACTACCAAGGCGCAGAACCGAGGCGAAACCAGCACGAATAAATACATCATGATGGAAGAAGGAAAAGACTCAATTTGAACTATCCAGCTCATTGCCAGAGGAGTTCATGTTTTTGGCTGGCAGCCCTCTGGAGCATTCCTGGCATAGCTGCTGCGGCCCCAGGGGTATTTCCTTGTTTTTGGGGCCAGGCATTTCGGCTGGCTGTGCTGGACCCCTCTGCTTGCAGCCTGGGGAAGGGTAAAACCAGGTCGTGGCAGTGTGGGAGCCATTCACAGGAGGCCGGATGCCCCGGGTTTGGGGTCTGGAATGGTGGTGAGGAATCGGCACCCGCTCTGAGCAGCCCAGGAGCCCCTGAGCAGGACGGGGAGCAGCGGGAGCCATCGGTGGGGAGGGAGCCAGCAGCCAGCACTGGGACCGGCCAGCTGTCCGATGGGAGCAGCCGGGAGAGGAAAACAGCCCTGATTTTTCTTGCCTTTGAACATTGATGCTCAAACACCCCTAGCAAGTTTCCAAGTGCTGGCGGAGCCCTGGTGAACGCCGGCAGCTTGCATCCCCCCGGCTCCTGCTGCACGCCGACAAAAAGCTTTCCCGGGGCTGAATTTGCCCCCCAGGGCTTGCCGGGAACTTTAGGTGGAGCCAGACGCTGCGCAGAGGCTGACACTGGTCGTTGCCCACTCTGATGGCGTTACTCGCCCGATCGGACAGCTGAGGGGTGCCGCAACGATTGGCTTTTTGCAGCGATCAGGATAACAGCCCTTGCAGATCCACACGCCTGGAACAAACCCCCTGTATGCAGGAGTGGGGTGGCCAAGCCCCGATGGAGAGGTGCAGCGAGCCTCTGTCCAACCCCGAGTTTCTTAGCATCAATTTATTTANAAATTAAAAACCCAGCCAGGACCGTGATTCCCCTTTCCTTGCAGGACGGGCTCAGAGCGGGTCCCGCCGTGAGCCGTGGCTGGCGCAGCACATGGGGGAAGCGTGGCATTTTGCCCGTCTGGAGAGTGCAGCCTCTTTGTGCCTCCTAGGCTGCGTCCAGAGGGTGCTCCCGGCAGTTTGGTGGGAGGGAAACGCAGCTGCAGCCCCGTGAGGTCTTCCCAGAGGAAGCTTTTTGGCCATATAGAGAAAAATTGGGGAAAAGTCTGGTAACTTCAAGTATTTTTGAGTGGGAACCTATTTTGGAGTTTCATCGGTGCAGTAAATATTTGGTCACCTAAGAGATTTCCTGCACATCATTTGTCTTTTAATTGAACGTTTTGGCTTCATGCTGTAGCTGCTAGTGCATGCAGATAGTTTTCCCTTCCAGATCAAAAAGGAACAAACCCAGCCACGCACCCTCATATTTCATGCCTGCTTAATGGTGGGCTTTTGCACAAGTGAAATAAATCAGGGGCTGCAGCGAGCGGGGAGGTCTTAAAATTTGCTGTGTTTGCTGTACAGGCTCCTTTTAGTACACTTACGTGTCAAAAGTGCCAGCCAACTGCTAGCGAAAATCTCGCCTTATCCAGTCTAAAATCACTTAATGGCTGCAAGCAGCGTAAAGCTTGAAGGGGAAAAGAAAACAACAAATGCTCTGGTGATCTTTGGGCCAACAGTCCTGCTTCAGACAGAGGACCCGCAGGAGGACTTTTACACTTGAAAGCTCATCTGGTTATTTTACCCAGTGACATCAGTTGGGCTAACGAAAGACGGACCTCGCTCTGTAAACGCTCAGCGTTCAGATATTCAGGCTGCAATAACACTGCTTTGAATGGAAAAGATAACAAGGACTTCCAAGGTAATACTATTGAATGCATTTGAAAAATTGCCCACCACTTCCAAAAACAAAAACTGAGCCATCGTCAAAAAGGGGAGGAAAGCTGTCAGATACCTTCTTTACCTCCCTCCGTGTGACAGCACAGTCTCCTTTGTGCTGTACGTGGCAATACCAAGTCCATTAAATGTGCATTAGACATCAGAGATATTTTGGGAGAAAAATCCCAGCACCAAACATCTGTTCCTCGGTTTCCCGTGGCCAAAAAGTAGAGGTCAGGCTTAGCTGGAGTCAAAGTGCTTTTTACATCCTGCTCCTCCAAGCAGCTCTGTGCAAGCTCAGCTTTGAGCAAGCGGACAGTCTGCGCTCTCCAAATTAAACACACGCACGAGTTCTGCCAGCATCGGTGCGCAGGGTTTGAGCTAAAGCAAACGATGGGTTCTGGACCAGATCTCACTCAAAAAGCTACTAAGTTTCTGCCTCGGTGGCTGATGTTGTGTTTAATGTGAAGACGATGTGCAGAAATGGCACTTGACAGCACGCACTTGGTACCTGTTGCCCCTGTCCACAGAAAAGCCATCAGGAGAAACTACCTACCTGTCCCTGCCCAGCTACCAGGCTCCGTTTTAATGGAGCCTCGGCGGGGAGGTCAAAGACTCCCTGTAGGAGAGATTATTACCGAATAAATCAGAGCAGCTCCAAGTGAGCAGCTTTTTTCCATTACGGCGCGAGAACGCAGGGCAGAGCAGAGAGATCGGATATCAGGGTGAAGGAAGAGTGCAGCAAAACAAGCGTTTGCTCTGGAAAATCGTAGTGGGTACGGTGTTCAAAAGGATAAGGTTCTCAGCGACACTGAGATGAATGTTTTAGTGGGACATAGGCACTGAATGTAAACTTCTCTTCCCTCTGCCCCGTTGCAAGTTGTCTATAAAGCAATTGTTCACACGCTCATCTTTGGGAAAGCTTTATGAGAACATACTGCAGCCTGGGCTTTGCTTGTGAGCAGTTCCCTGCAGGTCTGATCCGCGTCCCTCCTTCCCCCGTCCTCCCCAGGAAATCCGAGGGGTAAAAAGAAATGAAAACGCCTTGGTCCTTTGGAAAAGTCAGGGCTGGCCCAGCCTCATGGGCGCTGAGAGCTCCTATTTGGGGAAAAATAAGGCAGGTTCAAGGATGCTAGACAGCGTGCTCCGATTTCTTGCTCAAGCAGATAGGTGCCTTTATCTTTGGGTGTAAGATCCGCTTTGTCTGTGATTCAGGAACGAGTCACTTGCCCCATCTCTACCTGGCAGCTTGATTTCAATGCAGCTTCTGCCGCCAGGACTCCCTTTGCTTTAGGTGCGGCCGAGGTGGGTCTGGCTGGAGCCGCAGACCTGGGTTCCCTGGGAAATGGCAGGCTGTGCCGCTGGGGCTGGGAAGTCGGTCAAAGTGACCTAAATTGGAAGATGAATAAACTGGAAGAACAATAAAAGCGAGGGAACGGAGCGAAGGGTAAACAGAGAAGAATCGCGTGTGATGTTTCCCTGAATCATCTGGGTCCGAAAGACTTCTAAATATAACAAATATTGAAAACTTTAATCCCGTCCAGTATAAACAACAACAAAGTCATTTTTTTCCTGCCTGGCAGAGAAATTGGAAAAAATTCCATTCGGATCCCACAGGCAAATTAAGGACAGGATGAAATCCTGCCCCATGCGGTGGCATGGCCCTTCCTAACCTCAGGGCGATGGCTCCAAATGGCCCCGCTGAGCTCGGCTTCCCGGCTCACGCTGGTCCGACCGGGATGTGGCTGGGAATATCCGAGCATCTGCAGAGCTGCTCCTGCCAGCACGGGCTTGAAGGAGCTCACAGCAAAACCCACCCTATATCTTTAGCAACCCCTTTTAAGGCTGCATCCCAAGCCGGAGATTTTGCCTTAGCAAAGGAGCATGGGGCTGAGGAAATTTGCAGCGATAACATCTGGCCGCTCTGAGCAGCTGCAATATTTTTTAACTGTGTGTGGTTGTCCATGAGAACTGGAAAGACCCTGCCCCAAACAGTGTCAGCTCGGAGTTATAATGAGTTGTTTTTTTTTTTCCTGTGTGAATGGGAAATGCAACTCGAGCAAAGGGGACGGCGGTGTGTGGCCCAGGGTGGGGCAAAGTGCTGCAGGAACGTGTTGCTAAGTCCTCGAGCCTGGGATGGCCTCCATCCTCCTGAACGCCCAAGGTCAGCGGTATTGGCACTCATCTTCCAAACTTTGCTGGTTCTTCATGTTGTAAAAAGCCACCACGAAGCCCAGCAAGACATTCATAGTACCTTGCCATTGCCGATTAACCTCCCTCCATTGCACACGCGGACACGCTGTCTGTCCGCGGGGGGGACACGTTGTCTGTCTGCAGGCAGCTCCCCAGAGCTGAGCCTGGCCGACTGGTGGCAAAGGCAGAGAAGAGGGACCGACCTGCGGGGAGAATTCAGGACGCAGCTAACCCGCTGTAAAGGTTAAGCGCCGCATGCTGTGCGGCTAATGAAAAGCTCCCTCGATAGAGGCAGCGCTTCAAAATGAATCGGATCAGATTGCAAAAGACCTAACGCGATGCAGCAGAAATCCGGGGGTGGAGGAGCAGCTCCTCAGCTGGTAAAACTGTCATGGCCCTGTCGATGGGGGTGGAATAATAAGAGGGTACAGCAGAAATCTTTTTCTCCTCTCAGCCCCAGACTTCTGGTTTTTGCAGTAGCCTTCCTCCTCTAAGGCCAGAGGTGTGTGAAAGGGAGCAGCCAGCAGAAGCCTGCTGTGGACTCAGCTGGGTAAAGAAATCCCTAAAATATGAATGCAGGAATTCAAGGGTCTTTTCATGTCATCTATTTTTGCTGTCCCAGAGCTGACGGTGGGAACGCTACCTTAATATTTCCGGCCTATCCAGACTGGGGAGGAGAACGTTAGGAACGGATGAACTGCTGTTGTAAAATACAAAACACTGCAAATAAATCATGTTTGCGATAGTGCAGATGTTGGCGTGTTAATAACGTTGAAAGAAATGTATAATGCATGTAAGCTCCTCATTCCAGCGTGATGAATTCAGGCTTGGAATAAACTTCCAGGTAGAGATAAACAGCCAACAGCCAAATGGGGGCTGTTCTTCACTGAGCAATGCATTGTTAGGCTGTGGATTTGTCCCGTGGTGGGCTGGATTTCGGCAGGTTGGTTACTTAAAATGCATTTGTCACCTGAGTATGAGAGAAATCCCCCCAAAACAAAACAGGACAGCAGGCTCCTGGGAATCAGGAAGAGACCTTCATGGAAGAGTGGAGTAAGTCAGCCTGTGCCCCATGGAGGGCAAACGAGCAGTAGGTGGATGGCAAGGTGGGAGTTTTTCCAAATATCTGGCCAAGACACTATCTAAACTATAAAGGATAAACAGTGTTAACAAAGAAATGAATAAACAAAGGATGTCAATATGATCTGATTTCTATCAGTATTTGCCAGTATTTAGTCCGTTCCTTGCCATGTGGCCATGGTTTCCTGTTTATACATAGCTTGTAGAAGAGATATTCACAACAAAAACTATAGCAGTGGGTGCCTGTGATTTATCTTATTTCTAGAGCTAAAGCCAGCCCCGTTCCTGCAGACACGACAGAGTGGCTGAGCTCTTGCTGCCTGCTGGGCAGCCACCGTGATCAGGTGTTGGTGATCGGGCATCAGTTCTGATTCCCAGGTCCCTTCGTGTAGCTGTGTCTCGTTAGGATCTGAAATCATTCAGTTAATCTAAACGTGGGAGAAAACATCATTTGCTAACAAGAAAAAATACAGGAAATTAATTCTCTGTAATTTTTGTAGCTTCTTGTTTGACATCTGATGACAAGCGTCTCTGGAGTCAATCTCAAGAACACATGTACAAAGCTGTTTAAGGAGAACTTCTGCCTTATCATCTGTAATAATTTATACTCCCAAGGCTGCTTATCTTGTGCTGACTGGTGGGACCCCAGTGTGCAAGCTAAGCTTCTGTAATTAACCTTCTTGCAGAAGACAGATACTTTCAGTACCTCCCGTGGTGCTCTTGACAAGAGACATCTAGATCCATCAGTCATCACGTCCCCTCCCAGCACGGCAGAGGGAATCTGCACAGGCCTTCACATTTCCCTGCAGAAAGCAAGTGAAAACCTCGTGTAGTTTTGGTCCAGGAAACTGAACAGAGAGAAGGAAATCCCTATGGGATTATGGTGACGCAAGGCAGGGGTGCCAGGCCTGCTACTCCCAAAATATTGGTAGGACCAGTGGGGATGACAATGAAGGGGTGCTGTTGCTTTTAAAGCATTAGCATACAAAACCAGCTGCTCTGGATCAGACCAAAATCCATCCAGCTGAGGATCCTGCCTCTCAGAGCAACCGAAAGTAGATGTCAACAGATGCTGATGGCTATAAAACCAGGGCAAGTGGGTATGTGGTGCTTTCATCCTGCTATTCTTCCTGGGCTGGATGTGGTTCCTCTGTATTTAGTAACCCTCAGCGGAGTCCTTAATGCACAAACCTGTCCAGACCTCACAGCACGACCACCGTGCATTGGAAGTGTTTAGTGCAGAGAGATGTAATGGGATGCAGGGAGCAGACGCTCCCCAGGCCCCTCCTGGCCCCACGTCCGATCCGCCCGCTCCATCTGCGCGATCCCTCCCATCCGCACGTCCCGCTGCAGGAGACACCGGGAGAGTCGCACGGTTACGGCTTCACCTTTTGGCTTTCGCTGTCTGGAAACTGAATGACAACGGTAACAAAGCAAAGGTATCACAGAAGGGGAGCGGCAATGAAACTTGATTTGAAAAGAAAATATATATATATTTTTATGTGGGTCCCTTTCTTGAAAATGGGGTGCATCTGACTCCTGATCTTACCCTAGAGTCTCAAAATGCTGCCATCTTCAAAGTGAGAGCCGAGCATGAAATCGAGCTTCAGATTAGAACTGCCACAAAGCTTGGCAATGCTTTCATTGGAGCAAAGAGAGCAAAATAAGGAAAGATTTTTTTTTTTTTTTTACTTTAAATGTTGAGCTATGTGGTGAGATCTGCAGTTATTGCTTTACATATTCCATGCTTTGTTTACCTTTGTGTCACTCTAGTGAGCATTTTGAACTTATTTTAGTGGCATATAGAGCATTTCCTGTTTATTCCTGTTTTAATGGGCTTGATGAGCGTTTCCATATAAAGACGAGGGTCTGAAAGAGAGGGTTTATCTTGCTGTTCCCAGGGAGGAGAAAGGTTCCGTTTTCCAGGATACCCTGAGACAGCCACAGAAGCATCCGCTTGCGGAAAGGCGGGTGGCCAGGTACGGAGCCAGGCCTTGGCTCAAGAGCGCAAGTGCCGGCTCAAGGCCGGTGCAACGCTTGGGAGGGATTATCTGCCTCACCGAGGCCAGATGCAGTCGTGGGGGCAAGGCTAAAGCCCGAGCTTTTAGCTGTGAATGAAGCTTGGGCTGGGATCCTTGCAACCGCAAGTTCAAAGGTCGCTTTTCCGTTTGGCGTGTGCTGCGTTAATTTGTCAAGTTTTATCTATTTCTGCTACCCAAGCAGCTGCAGCGTGTGTAAAATACTCCCGGGTCCGCCAGCCCTCAGCTGGAAAAGCAACAAAAGCGGGGGCCTGCAGCCTTTTTCATGTAAATGCTTGTTAGCGGCATAATTGTCTCGCAAACCCAACTGAAGGCACCTCAATTGCTTTAAAGGTTTGTAGTTGCGTGCTTTCGACAGCCACCGTGACAGCTCCAGTTGCACCAAGCTTGTCCTGGCATCCGTGGGCTCCTCGCAGGGGTTGTACTGTCGGATGGAGCTCTTTTAATCGCTTAACATCAGTTAATAGACACTTAAGATGAAGTAATTTCCTTTTTATTTTCCTACCCAGCCTCTGCTGATCTATGTTGGATGAGATCACCTTCATTTTATTTGGGGCTCTAAGGAAAAATTGGCAACATCTACCTCTGGCTTTTTTTTCCCCTTCTCCTTTGAACAGGGCGGGATTTCTGCAGAACAATTAACATTCATCTGCTAAGTGGTTTTGCAAGCGTGTTTACAAGAAATGCAAATACCCCAGGACTATGGTGGTTTTGTTTCCGTGGGTTCACCTAACTTGAGGCCCTGATGCCGCGGGGGCTTTGTGCACATGCTCAGCTCATGGCTGAGCCATATATAGGATATATATATAAGATATAGGGATCTTCAGCGTTTTGGAAAAGCTGCTGTATCCCAGCTTAAAAATAGAGGCAGTTTAAACCTCTCAAGGTGTTGTGCAGGGGAATTTCAGGGTGAGGCGAGCAGCTTGGAAGTGCAGCCTTCCCAGTGGATAAAGTGGTCTCTGATGTTCATGTCCCACTACGATAACCCGAGGAAGCTGACGCCTCCAGGACCGTGTTGTTTCACATCAAACGGTCTGCTCGCGGAGCTGACACGATAGCGGGGTGTTGATTTACGAAGCGGTGGCTGCGTTCCCAACCAGAAGCAGCAGAAACATTTTGCATTTGAAGCGCGACGGTCTGCCTGGGCTCTGTAAGGGCGCAAACCCTGGCGGTGTTTTGGGACCTGCCCTTCCCGTGCAGATCTGGGCTCAGGAGGTGCTGGGTTTCTCCAGCCTGGTGAGAGGCAGCCGGTGATCTGGGGACATCGCACGGGTTCCTCTCGTCTCTCCCCAAAAGCCTGTTTCTCATTTAGCTTGCAGGCACACAGCGCCAGCGAGACGTCTCTCCTTCTGTTGGCTTTGCATGAAGTTGGCCAATACATTCAGGAATGATTAAGACAGGACGGGCAAATGTACATAAGCTTCCCTAGGAAACAAAGCTAAAAATGGATTTACTCCTTCAAAACCAATTAATGGGCTTCAAAGAGCAAAACCGGTGGATGGCTTGGGCTGCGGAAAATATTGGCAAATGATGGCGAGAAGGGATAAATTTAGCACGATGGGACAAGCCAACCTGAAGACCCCGTCCCACATCACAAAAATAGCCCCTTGAGGGCATTCACTTGGATCTTTGCTTAATTGCAGCCTAATTGCTGCTGTGGGTGCAGTTCTCATGCCTTTTGAAGATGTCTTGAGACTGGCCAGTGGAAAACTGCTCTAAAACATGTTTTTTTAAGATATCGGGCCAAGCCAAAGGAAATATGCCAGGGAGTCATGGATATGATTGGAACCTATCAAGATGCAGGGACAAGGAAACGCATATCTTGTTCCCTCGAGTGGGGAGATTTAACTGCATGTGAACAGGGATATTGCGAGTCCTGGAAATAGTCATGGGGATGGCAGCAGCAAACGCAGACAGAGTTTAACCCTTGCCCTTTTTTACTTCATACCTTGGAGCAAAGAAGCTTCTGCTCTTCAGGTCACCAAATCAGGGGTGTAATAACTGGGTGGTTTAGGAACCCCCTTTTGTGTTACTGAACACAACCGTTTGCTTTAAATTTTAATTTCTGCAGCATCTTCTAATACTGAATTTTCAGAGTTTTAAACTTGATACGGATGAAAAACTCATGCATAAGACCTGGAAGAAACTATAGCTACTAATTAAATAAGAATAATGATGCCACCACCATCACCCAAAACCCCAGCCAGGGCTGAAGATGCCGCAGCCACCCCGGGCACAGCAGCGGCTCGGGCTCCAGCGGAGGTGCATTACTAAAGTCACCCTTGTTCAAGGTTATGGTGCGAGTTGATTGCTTCTGATTAGGGATTTGTATTCAGCTGTGAGATCCTGCAATTTTTATTACCTTTATGGTAATAATCGCAAATAATAAAATGACAAATTATTGTAATTAAATTTTAATTAATTACAAATCCATTACTTTTAAGTTTATTCATGGTAGAGACAATGATACTGAAAACAATTCATTAAAGCACTTGATATGTAAATTGTGAAGTAAAGCATTCATATCAGGCAGCTCATGTATTCGCTTTCTGCGGAGCAATAGAGAGTTTGTACAAGGCAAGGCAGTTCTCCTGGATAATTTTAACAGTTTACTTTAAGGAGCAGAAAAATACCAGATACTCTCGAGCTGAAATTATTCCCAAAGTCAGGTTCTGCATCCCCTAAAGCAAAGCACGGAGCGAGCAAAAACGAGTGAGTGCTGCCGTGCGGAGATGTGGCAGCCCTGCCGTGGGACCATGCTGTTTAAAAACATCGCTGCTGGCCAGGTTTCCTGGTCACAGCGTCGGCAAGGCGGCTGTTTGGGCCAGCACCGTCTCCTTTCCTGAGATGGGAGGGAAGAGAGAAAATGGAGAAAAAAAAATCCAGCGTGGGGCTGCGGGGGGAGCGGAGAGGTGGGGAGGAAGGGAGTCATGGGTGCAGAGCCCTCTTCTCCCATTCCCCATGCTTTAATCCCGCTGGGTGGCCCTACAAAACGGTGCTCAAGGAGAGGGTTGGCATCGCCCTTGTCACACCAGGCAAGCAGGAACCTTCGCTTCAACTCTAAAACCCAATGTGGGGCTTCTCTGGCAGGCCAGCAAAAACCTCTTATCCCGAATGGTGTGAGTCGTGTGAAGCACAAAATATTATTTGCCTTCTGCTAAAGGGAGCTGGCGTTTTTCCTCTGTGTTCCAAGTTGCCTGCAGCCCACGCGTATTTTTTTCTAACTTTTGCCAGCTAACGAACGAAGAAGCTCTTCTGTCGAGGGGGGAGACGCGAATAAAGGGGAGACGTGATCAGACAGAAAGGCACCTCCAGCTCGGACAAGGAGAGCCTAAAGCAGGGAGGCACACCCAAGGTTAATAACATGTTGCTCCACCAGCTTCTATCTAATCTTGGAAAATGTCCTCTGCTGCAAAGAAAAATGGGAAAGTGATTATGTGACATGAAATAAGGTCTTGCTCTACTGTCTAGACAGCTTTAAAAAACATCAACCTAGGGTGTTCCTATTTATGAAAAATGCAGCTGTACTTCTGCCTTCCTCGAGCAAGAGAAGAAAGCGGTGCACTTGAGGTCATTTGGCTGCAACGCGCTCCCCGAGCCTGTCCATGGGAATTTATTCCTCTCTCTTTCTTCTTTCTTCCTTTGTTTTGCTGCTGGTGCTGCACAGCTTGTGCTCCCAGCCTGCTGCCTCCAGCACGCCCGGCCCCTGGGCTGTGCCCTCGGCAGCGCCGGGTGTTGAACCAGGGGTTCAACAGCACAGGAAGCTGCTGGGTGCTAAACTGTGCTTTTTTGCTCCAATATTGCCGTCGGGATCGCTCCCCCGGGCAAAACTGCAAGCAGCCTTCAGACCCTTAATCAAGTCTCTTATAACCTCTCTTAAATTAGACGCACTTCATCTGCCCTGAATGCAACCTCAGCAATTCCCTCCCCATGATTTTTAGCCGCGATAAATTATTCATAGGGTTGGAACGTTTTTTTTTTCTGATGGGGTCTATGCAGGTGGAATCTGATGCCCAAATCAGACGGGCAGGAGCCACACAGCACCCCGTGCCAATTGGAGCCAGCACCGGGTTGCTGCTAACGCTCAACCCCGGATGGCTTGAGAAACCTATTGATCACGGGACTGCGTCCTACAAACGGGAGAAATGGGTCAGCAGATACGTTAATCCCAGCTTGATCTAAAGTCTTCGGGACAGGTGGCAACCTTCATTTAATGGAACAATGAGATCATTAGGAATTCATAATGAACTGTAGCGCGGCCATGAAAGTAGGTCACACTTACCCCAGGAAGACTTCAAAATGACTCTGTCCCCGTTCATGTGCAGCAGCAGAGATGGCCGGGGGCAGACTGACAGCTCTGTCCTGGGATTTGCTAACCAGACGATTTTAGGAACAAAAGGGGGTGAACGCTACGGACGTAAAATGAGTTCTATTATCCCAGGTGGTAAGGTGACTTAAAACATGGGCTGATTCAGCTTCAGGTGTCGCATCCCGCTGGCCATGGGCTGTAGCCCTGCTGCCCTGGATGGTCAGTTTGGGAACAAGCAAGTGTTTGCCAAAGCAGAGTCCCATGCCATGGTGAGTAACCACCCAGGAGGAAAGGGAAGAGGTCCTTCCTTCCCTCATCCCCACGGGAAGCTTTGTCCACCTCCAGACAACACATAGGTAACCCTATTTCTGGATCCTGAAAGCCTCCCCAAAGCTCTCTTGAGATGGGACCTTTGTTGTTTGGTTTGAGGCTTTTGGATGCTTTTTCCATCGTGATCAGGGCTGAAGTTTGGGTGCCTCTGGGGCTGATGTGGTACTGCCCCACACCGTGCTGGGACACCCATGCAGCTAGCCCAGACCCAAGCTAGACACATTTGGTCACTTCCCAGCATACAGAACACAAGCCTCCACCTTTCTTTATCCTTTCCATCCTTTATTTCTTTTTAAGCTAGATAAAGTGCTAAGAATAGGGAAAAGAAGCTAAAATAGGACATCAGACAAGATGCCGAGTTTTATTCTTGTTTGGGGTTTCAAAATGTTTTTTTTTTTTTCCCACCCCTTAAGCACCTGGGAAGCTCTCCTGTGCTGAAAACTGGGGAGTTTCTTCCCAAAGCCACTTTGCAGCATGAAAACATTTTCATCTGTTCAGCTGCAAACACAGAGGATGGTCCTGGTAAGAAATCACCCCATGGCCCTTCTGTCGTGGCATCCAGCCCATTCCCAACGCAGAGCTGGCTGATAACGGGCAGAGTTACAGCAACCAGAGATCTCCCATGCCCGGGACACGCAGACCAGCCATTCAATCCTGCCCGAGGTCCCAAGCCTTGAAAGTCAAATATGCTGCACGTCAGTAAACCATTTTGCCCTGTGAACATTTTCCTGCTCCCATTGACCCCTGCAGATGGAAACCAAGTGCTTCTGATAGGTCTGTGAATCTGAAAAGCTTCTTTTCTTCCCTCCACCTCCTTCTGCCCCCAAATTTTGACATTCTTACAGTCCTACGTAACTTTATTAACCACCAAGAAAGCAGTCTGCTGCCCTGCAGGAGGAGAACAGGCAGGCTGGGGTATGGAGAGGAGAGGGCTTTGCTCAGCTAGCAAAAGCCTCAGGGTTGGAGATAGGAAAGGTTAAGAAAATATTTTGCCATAGATGTAGTAAGAGGTGGTGGGGTTTGGAGGTTTTTTTTTTTTTTTAAAGGGTATTTGAAGCAAGCATTTTATAAATATTTATACACAAGAAACTGTTAAAATAACACCTGGGGGCTAGTTTGAACTCCTCCAGGAAGCTGAGGCAGCGCTCGGCCAGCACATGAATCTCGTGTTGCTTCCGAGGATCCCTTCGTTGCATGGCATTTCCAGGGGCAGCGTTCCCCCGTTTTCCGTATTCCCTTCAGCTTCTGCCACAGCACCCCCACAGCCACGTGGTGCAGGGCAGCGGCGGGTGCTTGAGCGACCAAGCTCCCCCGGGTCTGCCCAACCTGCTCCAGGCACCCAGGGGGATGCTCATCCCATACAGCCTGCTCCGTGGAAAACTGTCATCATGTCCCATGGGAAGGGAAGCAGAGTGGCCGGAGCAGCCTGGCACAGCCAGCTGGGATCCTGGCAAAAGGGGCACTGGCTGGTGAAGTGCTTTGGGGATACACGTGGGGATGAATGGGAAAATGAGGCTGGGAGCTGTTAAAGATAGAGGAGTATCTTCCCTTTATTAGAACAGGCTGATTTCTTGGGATTATTCAGGCAAGGGAAGCCTAAATGGGTACCCAGTCCAGCCACGCTTGCTGTGTTACTCCGTTAAAAGCAATGTTTTTCTTTTGGGGAAGGGAAGAGAAGCTCTCATGCGTGCCAGTCCCTGGCCGTGAACACGACAGAAGACTGCCCCGCGGTGATGCCAGCCCCTGACCCCAGCCCTGCCTCTCTGCTATCGCTGTTTTGAGGACTTAAACACAATGTGGTATCGTAATGCAAACATCTCGCCATGCCAGGCAGCCGATAAGAAATCACCTCTTGCTTTTAATGAGGAAACTTGACACAACCTTAAAAAGTGTCCAGGAAAAAAGGAAAACATTTCAAAGAGTGCCTTGAAATGGAACATTTCTAGTACTTGAAAAAGCACAAAGTAAGTATGGCTCGTGTCAGTAAACATTCTCAGCTTCCTCTTAAAAAATGTCACAACTGTAAAATTTAAATCAAAAGGTAAAAACTTTCTGTCAGTGTACAATGACTCAAAGACTAGTCTGGTCTTGAGAAAAGTTTCTACCAGCAAGGCAGCCCCACATGGGTTGCAAGAGTAAGGTTTTTATTTTTTTCCCCTTATGCTTTAGCTTTAAACAATATTCTGAGCAGTCAGAAGCAGCAAGCTCTCAATAGTGCTTCACCCAGTCCAAGGAGACCCAGTGACATTGCAGTGGTTCTTCAAGGTCCCAGCCAGAAATGCAGGTCCTGATGTTTGATGGGCTTGCTGGACATTCTTCATGCCTCAAGGCAACTGCTGTATGGCTGGATTTTTTCACACTTCTCTCAACAAACCGTGGGACCAGATGGAAGGAAGGAGTTGTTCATTTATTTTGAGATCTCCTCTTGAAGTCTTGATGTCCAAATGAAGGTTTTAGTAGAGGAGGGAATTGAAATGCTGGCTCCAGCACCGGCGTGCCAAGGATTCATGGGAGCTCTCCAAGGTCTGCCTGGAGTGACCTGCTCCAACCTTGACCAAGGCTTGACCAGGATGGCCTGAGACCCTGGTGTCTCTTCTGCACACAAAGAGCTTATAGCTAAAAGCAGTAGAATGATGCTGGTGGGATATTTTTAACTTTAAGATTGTTTATTTAAAAAGGAAGTAAATC
Source organism: Anseranas semipalmata (assembly GCA_013399115.1). Lineage (NCBI taxonomy): Eukaryota > Metazoa > Chordata > Aves > Anseriformes > Anseranatidae > Anseranas > Anseranas semipalmata. Next base: position 264,249 of record VXAA01002950.1, read on the forward strand.
TTGAGGATATTTTTCAAATATGGCAAATAGGAAGGGCTAATTCCTGGTGTCTTTCTGCTAGAGTCTTTGGTAGCAGCTGGTTTTTGTCCTGTCCTGGTAACGTAGTCTCACAGCAATAAGTCTTACACCTTGCTGGAGACAAACAGGTCACAGTAGCCTGGTTGATGGGTCAGAAGATCTGGATTCGAATCACACCCTGCTAGCAACCTCCCGAGGGGTCACTTGGAGAAACCTCTTACCCTCCTCTTGCTTTTTCCACCTCGACAGCCAAATTACTGTTTCTTTATTTCCGATGAACATCCTTGAGACACACAGATAAGATAAACTGCTGTTCCACAGCTTTGCCATTCACAATGGCTGGAAAGACAATATAAAACAACAACAAAAACCAAAAACCAGTCATACAAATCCTGAGTAAGATGGGAAGTCTTACAGTATGTAGTGTTGATATGTGTAGTGCTAAAGCTGCTTCCAAAACACACAGACAGGAGGGTAGTTCTAGCTGTTTATCTCATGTGAAATTGGCAAGTTCTTCACATTGTTGCTGAATCGTGTTTCCTTTTTGAGTGCACATGGAGACTTTGAGTGATGTTATCTTACCTTCTTTTTCATTCTTGGTGGGGCAAGAATTCATTCTGGCAACCTTCCTGCTAACTCAGCCCCTTTATAAAGATAAAACTTGGCAACCGACTCCAACAGCCAGTATGCTGGGGTGGTAGGAGTGGAGTCCAAGGCTGTGTCCTCCTGTCATTGCTTACTGTGCAGGCAGAGCTAGACGCCTCTGTGTGGGTGTTCATCCTCAAGCTCCTGGACATTCAGGGAGAAGTGTAATGTCTTCTATGCAGAAGGACAAACAAGACGATCCCTACAGGCCTGCGAATCCATGGCATTCCCAGTCTGATGTCTTCTCCCATTTCTGTGTGGTTGCCTCAGTTTTAGTCTAGCAGCCTGCAACCACTTCGACTCTCCTCTGGCTTCAGAGCGTGTTGGGTTCCCATTTTGCTTGATCTGAACAGTTTCCTATCGTTCATCTCAGTTATTTATTCTAATGTTAATCATGAGTAAAAGCCTCTCTCAATGAGGAGAGTGGTAGGAGGTGCTGGCAGAGCTGAAGCTATCATTCTCTGGAGTGTAGTGGACTACCTGAGTAGGTGACCAAGCCCCTATGGAAACTTCTGGCTTTTCTTTGCAAGAAAAGGAGAAAGACAAAAACCTTTCCTTTAAGTGAGTCACTCAGAACTTTCTGTGCAACCTGGAACAAACCATTTTCTTTTGATGTTAGTCCTTCTGAGTTTTATTTTAATAGTATGCCAGTTTGGGAAGAAAGAAGTCTTTTGAAGAAAACAATGTTTCCACTTCGCCAAGAAGGTGTTTCCCTTTATACCAAACAACTGGTTGACAATTTCAACTCAAATGCATAAATAGATTTCATCTCCAAAGCGGATTTTTTCAGCGCAGTTACCATTTGCTGAAAATAGCTTGCCTTACGTCTGACTTTTTACATGTGCTATACATTTCAGAAACCAACTTCTCCAATAGCTTCTAGATTTCATCAGACCTTGAGCAGTGTAATATACATGTTGGCAGTTAAGCCTGGTTACACTGCTGCACAGACAGCAGTGAGATTTAATATAAAATCGTAATTTATAGGACAGACAGACAGAGAAGACATTTTGTGGTTCTGTTCAACACTTTGATGTGAATGAGAATTTTTCCTCTATGGGCATTTTGGATTAAAACCTTAAAGAATTATAAAAAAAATATATGTATTTTTAAATGTTTACATCTGGGGACATGCAGTCAAAACTAGCTTAGATGTGATGTGCATTTCATTAACCAGATGGTAATGTCTTATTTACATTTGCCATATAAAAACATCTGTGCTTAAACTGGGGAGATGCTGTCTCTTGCTACAGTTGGGAGTTTGGCTGCAGGGGGTGTAGCATTGCTTTTGTTAGCATCCAATTTTCCTCACTCGTCAGAGCTGAATATGTAACACTAGTTTTATTTAACCTTGTTCTAATTAAAGGGTTACAAAACTGCAGTTGGCTCTTTCTGCATCATTTCGCTGGCACTCTGGATTTTGCTGCCTTTAAACAAAACTGAAATCTCTTGCCTTGGTTTCCCTTGATATTGAACTCGCATTTTGCCTCTATTTTCATCCCATGGCTCCTGCATGTAGCCTTCTCCACTGCTAAATAATTCCTCTTCCTCTTTGGTGTGAAATCCTGGATATGATGAAGTCAATGGAAGTCTTGACATCAGCTTCGACAAGGTCAGGATTTCTCCCTGGGTGTTTATTTTCTTTAAGCGCTCATAGCCTGTTACTCTGTCCAATCCTTCCTTGAGCCAAGTTCAACACCTCCATCTCCACTACTGCTGTTGTTCTTCTATGAACTCCCTGCAAAGTATAGCATTGAGTGCCCAGAAAGGAACGTGATGTTTCAGCTGTTGCCTAACCAGTAACCTCATAGAAATACTATTTTTCTGCTATTGGCTGCACAAGTTTTTTTTTCCCTTCCTTTCTTTTCTTTTCTTTTTCTTTTTTTCCTATTTTCCTTGTTTTACTGCCATATCATGTTGCATTTTCATGTCATTAAAAAGACACACACAAAAAAATAGACCTAACACTGACCTCCCTATGGAATCCACCACCTCTGCCAACAATATACTCTGTTGGTTGCCTTTTTGCTTTTTCTCCCATCTAGCTCTTAGCCTCCATGGACTGTTCTCATCCAAGCCAATTTGAATTAATCTCATGTGATGTGAAGAGACACCACACTGGAGGCTTCACCATGGTAAAAATCAGAGACATGTGGGAACCAGATGTTGTGTTTTATGAAAATTTTCATAATTTGAAAAGAAATTTGAAGTAAAATTTGTTTTCCTTCCATGTCAAAATGGACTATCAAATTTCAAATTTGCCCGCAAAGTGATTTTTTTAATGAGAAAAAATCATTCACTGATCAAAATCGTCTGAATTATATTTTATTATGTTAATTTTAATTATGTAAGCTTATGTAAAACTTAAATGAAATTGACAAAATACTCTGATAAGATCAAAGCTGTAAACTCTGATAAGATCAAACTGTAGTGACACAACGTTTTCAAAAAGCAAGATAGCTTCACAGAACTTCATTTCCTGGGAGAAAACTTCCTGATGAGAACTGTATTGACTAGCATCAATAACCTATGATACGTAGTTTCTTTCTCAAAACCAATGAGTATTTCTCACTTCCTGGAAAAATAAAATATGCAGATTTGTGTAGTTTTTCTCATCTTAAGGATCCTGTTCTTGTCATATCTGCCACAGAAAATACAAGTCTGTTCAGGAAAGAGGGGAGTACAAACCAAGCTGCAACTATCCAATGAAACAAACATATATGCGATCCATTCGTTTGCTTTTTATCTAACTCACTAGTTTTAGGAATTGAGTTATTGCAAGGAATTAATGTGGATTTACTCTGAGCTGTCTCTTATGTTCTTTTTCCTCGACGGTTTTTAAATTAAAAAATTACCAGCTGTGATATCCTGTTTTTGTTCTTTTCGAGCATTTCCTGTTTGCTTTGTACAATTCCACACGCTTGCTGTTCAGCTTTGAGTCAGCACTTTGTTTTTATGAAGAGCACTTGATGACCTTGGAGGTCTTTTCCAACATAAATGATTCTGTGACTGTACGCCTTGCATGGACAGGCATTAAATCCCATCGATACAGTTACTAGCTCATGTGAAACCACTCCAGCCTTTGGCAAGGGGAAGTAAAGGCATCTCTGAGATATATAGAGGAGGTGGTGGGGGTTACCTTTGGAAAAGTGGGAAACCCTCTCAGTCTTACAGTTTTCAAGGTTTACTGCTGTGGGTTTTGAACAGTGACCAAACCCCACAAATGTTTTCTTCCAGAGAACTTCCCTAAAAGTCTGAAAACCTAGTAGCCAACATCTGAAGGCCTCCAGAAGGGCATATTTTAACCTTTTTCCTGCAGAATATGTGCATGGGATGAACCAATGTGTCGCTTGGCTCCTGTATATCAGGATGGAATAAGGGAGCTGCAGTCCATCAACTTGTTGCCCTTCTGGCAGCCTGGCTTCCCAGGCTCAGATTTTCCCTGCCTGCATCTCCGCCAGATTAAAAGACCCTCACAGGTCGCACAAGTGAAGTTTATTAGCAATGAAGATAAAGTCCCATGCCTTCGAGGTAAAATGAGAAATTCAGACACTAAACAATGGAAAATCTCTGGCAACACCTGTGTTTACCTCTTGTCTCTCTCCCAATGCCTTTACTGTCTCATTATACCAGCCCAGATTGTGTTTACTTGAGAGAATCAAGGGAAATAGGCAGAAGAGAGCGGCGATGTGGGGGGACTGTGACCTTACACAGCTGCCTACCTCTACGTGGAAGGCATGCGGAGAAGGCAGGTCCATCACGTTTGGTTGCAGACCTTGGGAAAGAAGCCTGGGAGCAGCAGAGCCCCAGGTGAACGGGGGCAAGCTTTTCCCTCAGGGTCAGTAGGAGGAAGAGATGGGAAACATCCAGCGCTGACCATGCTTTCTTAGGGCTTTCCCGTCTCATGGATTTTATTTGTGTTTCGGGATGATTCGAGATTCGCTGTGGCTTGCTTAAAGAGGATTGTGCTGGGAATCTCAGTCAGGGTTAAGGCAGACAGTTTGCTTTGGCAAGCGTGGTGCGAGCAGAGCTAGAGGAGTGGCTGACCACCGCCTTCGCTTCGCGTACGGACAATCCTGCCCATTTACCTTGGGTGATGGCCAGCAGTTCCTGCTAGACTCATGTTACAGGGGTTGAACTCATCTCCATCATCCCAGGCATCCAGATGTGTGACAGACACACACACGCACCACGCTACAGATGCTGCGTGTTGGCTGCAGCTGAGATAAATATTATTTCTATATCATGATGAGGATGAAATAATATCTCTGGAGGATTTGGAAGAAACACAGAGGAGACTCGGTTTGTCATGGTCTGCCCTTGGGCTCCTTTTCTTTGGAGCACATTGTTATACAACAAGAAATAAAACAGGAGAAGAAAACACAGTGCACTAACGAAGGGGATTTCAACCCTCATGCAAGACCTGGGCAGCTCCTTCCAGGAAAACAGAGCACATTGTTTGTGATGGCATTCTCCACCAAAATGGCTCAGGGCCCAAGTTAACGCTAAGGAGGAAATTCAGCCTCTCCAAAGATGAAAGCTCTGCATGCTTTCTTCCCTTCCCTCCGCCGGTTCCCATGCATGCCTCGCTCTTCTTGCTGCGGCCACATCGTCTGCGAGGGAGGGAGAGGTTCCTGAGCTGGTCACCTTCTGTGGTTCAGCACTGAGCTGAACTTATTAGCACTAAATTGCCTAGTGACAAAATGTCCTGTCGTGGTCACGCCGGCTGGGTGCGTGTTTGGGCGAGCGCTCCCGAGGAGAGGACCCACCGTGCTGCAGTCGCTTCTGTTGGCCAAGCGGGTGGATGCACCTCCTTCCCCTCCATCTCTCTGCTGCAGTGGTCCCTTCAGGACCGCCCCATGCAAAAGGAGAGGGGCACGCGTTGCACTTGCAGGAGAGGTGAGCAGCTGCTCACGCACCGACGCTTGCTCTTGCATCGCAGCCGGCTGCTGATCCCCCCAGCTCCTGCCTGGGATAACGTTTCCCTTCTCTCCCCCTCTGTTTCCCTTTGCTATTAGGACGGCTGCCTCCCCCTCTCCTCACCTCTGAGGGGCTTACAGCTGCTCAGCCGCAGTTTACACAGAGCCTGACACTGGGGTCCTCAGCCTGGGGGGGATAGTAGGAAAATACAGACTAATTTAATTGGTAAAACCCCATCCATAAATTAAAAGTTCAGGCTCGCAGCTTATGTTTTGAAACTCTAAGCACATCTGGTTTCTCTGCTAAAGACTCTCATTCTAGTAGGAAGACTATAATAATGTCAAAATCCCATTTAATGGGGAAAAAAAGACAACATGTGGCAGGAGCACGAGGTCGCTTTGGATCATATTTCTTGCCCCGTACCTGGCGCCGTGTGACACATCCGAAGCACACTGCGGCCGCGGGAGGACCCCGTCCCCATCCCTGTGGGCAGCTGTGGCATAGGGGTAGCCAACTCCATGACAAGGTGTTGGCAGGGACACCCCCTTCCTCTCTTACCTGAGTGTAAACATTGTAAATTACTCGTGACATCCCACACCAAGCTTGTAAATAGGGTTTTCTGAACAAGACCTTCTTCTTTTCTGAACAGGAAACCTTCCGGGGCTGCCCACCCTCTAAATACAACAGGAGCAGGTCAAAAACCTCGCTTTGACTCCCTGTCCCTATTTACAGCTGCACTCCCAGAGCTGGGACATGCAGTGCCAAAGGTCCCTCCCAGTCTGGGCTGTAAACATCCCTGTGTACCTCCCCTTTTTCCTGAACACCTAAGGCACAGGGGGGGCTTTTCCACACCCTCTCCTGATCCTCACCATCCCAGCCCCATGAAACCTGAGTCGGGAGCTCAGCTTTTCTCACACTTCCCATCTCCTCGCTGAGCAAAGCAGCTGCAGGCGCTCCATCGGGGGACCCACGCAGAGCCCTCGGATACCATGTTTCAGCATGGTCCTTAAATGGAAATAGAAGTAGCCGTGCATTTCCCATCAAAAAGATTACTGCTGGAAACGTTCCATTGCCATAATTTTCTGCCTGTAAATGTTTTTGCCCCATTTAAAAAAGGTTGGTAGCACGAATTGTCTCTCATCCCTGAAGTGAACATCTCAAGGGCTGGAAGGCAAAGTTAAAAGCCCTTCCCATCCGATGACATTGAAAATCAAATGCAGAAAAGATGCCATAAATGCTACTTAGCGACAAGACGCAGAAATCAGTGTCTCAAAACCCAGCGCCCTCCGATCCGTGCCAGTCCAGCTGCCCGTGGGGCTCGGTGGCTGCGGGTTTGGTGTCCCTGGAGGCTGCGGGCAGGGTTCTGGCGGAGCGGTGATGTTCTGCCCTGAGCAAGCAGCACCGCTGCCCCCGGGAGGTCCCCTCCAGCTCTGAGATCATGTATTTCGCCGGTGTCCGAAGCTGACTCAGTGCTAACGCGTGCTGCTATTTGGTCTTATTTATTACTGTTACTTGACATCCAAAATAAACAACGCCTGAGGTCCTCCCACCCCTTGCCCTGCACGGTGCTTCAAGCGGGAGCTGTGCTTGTGCTGGGGCCGGGCTCCCCGCACAGGGACCCATATCCCCCGGGCTCAGCAGATGATGACAAATCACCTGGCGTGGGCAATGCCTTTCAGCTGAGCCCTAACCTCTTCAGTCTAAGGGGCAAAGCTAGCTGAAATGAAAGGCTGGTTGGCGGGTGTAAACAGCACAGCCGAGGCATCCCCTGTCCCCCTCCGCAAATAAATCACAGTTCAAAGGAGCTCACATTGCTGCAGCTGGGATATTCCAGCCAGGCAGCAGAAGGCAATACGTGCTTCCAGCCCATCCCTCTTAAAACACCAAAAAAAAAAAAAAGGAGTGGAAAGGCCATCACAAGTGGGTGTCAGCCCTGGGTGTGCGGAGGGAGGACTGGATGGGCGGCCATGGGCACGGGGAGAGGGAGACGAGGCAGGAATGGGAAAAGCCATGGGAGCAGGACTCCAGCTTGCTGGCTCTAATGACGCTAGTCTATGCCAAAGGGCAGCTTGATGGATTTAATTTATTGCTATTCCTGCCCTACATAATCTCCGAGAAGAGAAGTGCCGCCTTTAGTTTGTATATCTTTCACTGACATGTATATTTAGCACTCATTAACCACTTACCTTGGGCTAATAACTCAACTTTTTGTTCCAAACTCTGAATTGCTTTATTTGCATGAGTTCTAGGAGCCAAAGAGAACATTTCTGACAAATTAGTTTCAACTCTGTGTGAACGTTCGCTATAGCCTGTTGGTTTATTTGAACAACATTTTCCATGTTTTTCAAAGATTAGTCATTATTAAAGTATCTCATTGCTTTAAACCTGAAAACAATTCCTACCCATTTCAACTAAAAGGAAGTTCAGAATGTCAAAAATCGGTTGCGTTTTACAAGGAAAAAAAAAATACATTTCATCTGGGTGCTTTTGCCAAGCTGAGAGCAATTAACTTTGCTGGTTTTGTCCAAATCCTTTACTGCTCTAATGTATAGGTGCTATCATTGTTTTATTCTATATTCAACGACCCGATGGTTTCTTTTCCATCTGTTTAACCTCTGTCAGCACTAAGTTCCCAGGAATGACAGGACCTGAAGTGAATAGCTCTTGCACAACACTTTTTTCTAAAAAATTTAAGTACACCGCCGTGCTTAAGGACACGCTCAAACCTGACTTCAGCGCGATCTAAGCAACTGCATCAAACAAACGCAGGGCGGATTAGGGCTGTTTCCTGGAAAAGCACCCGAGGCAGGAGGGGTACGAGCGCTGTTGGGGCCGGCAGCCGGCGCGGTGGCCTTGGGGAACCCCCGAGCGTGAGCGTGGAGCAGCAGCAGAGCTGCTTCAACGGGATTTCCTGCCTACGCAGAAACTCAACGCAACGCAACAAGTCAACGCAAGCGCAGACTGAACCAGCGGGGTTTTCCCCATAGGCACAGACCGAACTCGGCTCGCAGCTGAACCCAAACAAGAAGCAGCAAGCACGGGAGTTAAAAATGGTTAAATTGCTCTGCGTTGCCCAGATTTGATGCAAACTCCATGCAGGGCCGCCCCTTGTGGGGTCCCTGGGCTTGGAGCTGGTGGCTCCCGTTCTTGGTCGCAGAGAACCTGGGTCGGTGCCACCAGACCATTTGGGCAGGAACCCGCCTGGGCTCTCTCCGAAATTCCTCAGCCTGCCTTAGGGGAGTGCTTTGATTTCAGCAGATCAGCAAATGTCTCCGATAAGTGTTTTGTGGTTGGGTTTGGGTTGTTTGTTTGTTTTTTTAATTATCTTATTTCCGCTGCTCAGCTGTAGAACGAGGGATGTTGTGCACGTACAAGGAATCCTCTGCAGAGTGCAGGACAACAACAAACAGCCCAGGGTGAGTAGGAAGTGAATGGAAACCAAACCCAGAAAACCGAGAAGTGAAGCATTCAGCCTTGGGGAAGATCTCTCCCTCTGCTGCAGGCTATCGCTATGGGCAGAACCAGCGTGGGGATGAGAAAAGGTGGAAGCAAAACCCCCTGGCCCCTGGCAGTGGGCAGGGAGGGCTGGAGAGGTGTGAAATCCACTCCTCCCCGGCCTGTGCTGCTGCAAAACTCACCCTCGGGCTGCACGAAAATCGCTACCCCCAGTATCCTGTCTGCAGAGAGTGTTTTAGAGTCGTGTAGTGCTAATTTGTGGTTTTGAGGAGAAACTATCGGAAAATAGAGTAGCAGCATGAACCCAAGCCAAACTTGCTAATTTTGGCTGGTCTTCCCTTTTCTGGATTCCAATTGCAGTTACATTTTGGGTATTTTTGTTTGAAAACATGGAAATCAGGCATAAGAAAAAAATGAATTAGATTATGAAGATTTCCATTGACTACTGTGACCTAATGCACGCGAGTTTTGCACAGCACAAGGACAGGATATCTCCACCACCACCACCACTTTTTTTTTGTTCCGATACTGATATGTTTCATATTGATACTGGGTTGAAGAGGTAAAAATCAAACTTGAATGCCAGGCACCACAACATTTGAATTTAGACAAATTAAGACTTAGTTTCACATGTAACACATTCAAAAGCAGCCTCTAGGTGAGGTCGGCTGCCTCCTCATAGGAGAAACCCCAGTACGTTTAAACTCACCTCACAGTGACTCAGGGCAGGAAAATACCCTTTCTGATTTTTGGAGCTGATGGGGTTTAAATGTAAATGTAATGACTGAGATCCTTGCAAGCACTGAGATGTTTATGAGAGCTGGGGAATTCATGCTCAACCCATCATTTTTTTTGAGGCTAAGTTACTGATTTCTGTGCAGCCTGAGAAGTGAAGCTTCCCAAGCCTGGTGCATGTGCTGGTGGATGGATGTCTCAGGTGGCGGGTGCCTTGGCCAAGTTGTGGTGTCCATGGAGTGGTGCCTGGTGGCACCGGACAGGCAGGGGACACGAGCTCTGCTATGGAAGCACGGCAGCTAATGTGGTGTTTGTTGGACTCGAGGTTAAGGCTGCATCTGCTCGTTGAAAACAGATTTAAGAAACAGACGTAGGATGCACTGAGATGGCAGGAATATCAAATCTGCTCAGGGAAGGGTCATTTTCCATAACACCTGCTTGTTATTGTCTTCTGCTCAGCGTGGAGTCCTTTTACAACCTTGCGTTTGGGAAGCTTGGCTGGGCTGCCAAAAAAAACAGAGGGAATCACTCTTTTATGAGCCATCCCTTCCTCCCTTTTATGTTGTTAGGAATTTCCCCGTGTGTATCTCTTTCACAAATTCCTTTTAATTATGTTGCATCCAAGCGAAAGTAATCCATCCCAGTTTGGCTTCTCTAATATTAGCAAATGGAGCTCTTGGTCTCCTCTTCTCTCTCATTTTTTTTTTTTAGGGTTTTCAATACATCAACCCAATGGCCTGCAGAAGAAAAATGATCTCAGGTGAGAACCAATTATCACCACTGCCCGTTCTGGCTGGACGGAAATATTTACCTTGAATTCCACTTAGTTGTGGATTTTTGATTAAGAAGCAGCAACACATCTGCTGAACTCACACATGAGAACTTGGGTGAAGTGTTACTGCACGCAGCTAATGCCCACCCTGGGTTAAAGACTGTCTTCACGGCTAGGGCAGCAGATCCACACATCTATGGGGGAGATAAGGGGTCGATACGGCACTGACTTAATGGTGGCATCTCAGCACTGTGTCGCTGTGACATCTGAGACTGCAGCAAACACTGAGCCGAGGAAAACAAGAGCTGGTTGAACGCTTTCCAAGGGAGTGATTTTTTTTTTTTCCTTTCCTGTGGTAAACTCCCCTTTGTCGAAATGAAAACTTTCCAGGAGAAAATTTAGCTTATAAAGATTTTGGTCGAGTCTTTCATTTGTTTGTTTCCAAATGTCTTTTTAATGAAGTCGTAGAGCCATATCAGATTTTGTAGAAGTCAGAATGAAAGCAAGATGTATCCATTTCACCAATAAACAGGGCTGGAAACAAAGGCAAGAGATTAAACAGTCCATTCCCCTGCCTCTACGTGGGATCAAATATTTTCAGGATACGCTTAAAATGCCAAGAATTGTTGATGTTCCCTTTGCTACATTTTTATCCACTTCCCCAAACCGCAGTCTCCCCTTTCACATCGCTTTGCTAGTACACATTAAATGCCCTCTGCTGCCTCCGTATTTTAGCTGCCCTGAATTGGAAATGCACGATTACAAGCCTGCATTGGAACATCCCATCCCGCAGCACAGGATCTTTTGCAAGGTGCCTTCCTGCGGTTTTCCCCTGGTCCCCAGCCCGAGTTCTTGCCATGCTTTGTTCCTGATGCCAAGCCAGATCCTGCCATGACCTTCCTGTGGCCTGTTCCTCACCCCTTTCTAACTGGGGTTTTACAAGTCAACCTGGGAAGTAATTTATGGCAACACTGGAGAAACTCTATTATATCTATTAGCTCTTTAAACCAGACGCACACTGTTGCTGCTATTGGATCTGGCCAAAAATGGCAATTTAATGAAATCCAAACATTTTGGGAGAATGTATCAATTTCACCTACAGTTTCAACAGGAAATTATGGAAACATTTCCATCCCATATAGTCAAAATGTTTCCTTTTGACCACTGCATTAGTTGTTTCTCTACCATGACTATAGCATGCACAGCAGTTGATGTTCAGATCTATATCTGATATTTTTCAGTATAAAAGTCAAACCAAACAAAACATTTCGGCTTCATTGGTAATTTGTTCCCATTCGTACTTGGAAAAAGAAAGTCACATATTCAAATGGCTGCTTCCCTCCAGACAAATGCTTTTGAGAGAGCTTTTTCCTAACTTTAATGTTCAAAAGTGTCAAGGAAATCTGAGTCATTTGCCTGCTTTGAATTGTACGGAATAAATGGGCTTCCCAATCCCCTGGGCTGTTTCAAAATCTCAGCCAGAGGCCTCTATTAATAACCCAGCTAACTCTTGTATGACACTTTCTTGTCCCCGCCGTGCAGATGGGAAAACAGCATGGCAGTGATCCTCCAAGGTCATCCAACAGCAGAGCTGTGGCCAGAGCCCAGTCCTCCCGCTACCCATCGACCTCCTACTTCAACCAGCAAAAATGCATCATCCCCTTACCCAACAGTTTTTCCACTAATGCTCACCAGAAAAAAAAAAAAAAAAGAAAGAAAGAAAAAAATAGGGATTTTCTCAGGGAAATTTCCCTGGGAAACCCACGCCTTCCTGGTTAGAAATGTCTTTCTTGGGAAATTCTGTTTTTCCTGTAAGCAAATTTGAAAATGCGAGGAAGTGGGTGTTAGCTTCCAGCTCTCCTCCTTCCCCACATTTCTCAGTTAGAGAAGGGACTGCAGGTCCTATGTATTTATCACTTGTACCTTTGCTGTTAGTAAGTGGCCAGCAGGACCAGGGAAGCAATTGTCCCCTTGTACGCAGCACTGGTGGGCCTGCACCTCGAGTATCGTGCTCGGTTTTGGGCCTCTCACTGCAGGAAGGACATCGAGGTGCTGGAATGCATTTGGAGAAGGGCAGCAAAGCTGGTGAAGGGACTGGAAAACGAGGCGTGTGAGGAGCAGCTGAGGGAGCTGGGGCTGCTCCGTCTGGGGAGGAGGAGGCTGAGGGGAGCCCCCATCGCTCCCTGCAGCCGCCTGAAAGGAGCCTGCAGCCAGGAGGTGCCGGTCTCTTTCCTCAGGGGACAAGGATGGGATGTGAGGACATGGCCTCAAGTTGTGCTGGGGGAGGTTTAGGTTGGATGTCAGGAAGAATTTCTTCACAGAGAGGGAGGTCAGGCACCGGAAGGGGCTGCCCAGGGAGGGGGTGGAGTCCCCATCCCTGGAGGTATTTAAGAGACGTGAGGATATAGCACTAAGGGATATGGGACTTGGTAGGTCAGGTCAACAGTTGGACTCAATCTTGAAGGTCTTTTCCAACCTAGATGATTCTGCGCTTGCAAATGGTGCCCCGAGGCACAGCTTGCTTGAGCTCTGCTGCGTGCTGGAGCAGCTGGTAAAGTATCAGGGAGCCTGGTACGTTTGGAAAGCGTTGCCCCACTGACCCAGGGCAGGATAACCTCCTTGGGTTCAGACCCACCAGCATCACAAACCAAATGCTTGGTCACCAAGAGCTGCAAATGTAGCAGGGTCTGCCAGGCAGGTGGGTCAAGATGTTGCTTGCTGGTGGACAGGGGCCAGAGTTAACTTCTCAAGGGATATCTATGATGTACAAGCAAAACAAGCATGCAGCTGCAGTTATTTGTCAGGCAAGGAACAGCTCTCTGTCTGAGAATCAACAGTTTTTGGAAAAATAGGAGCCAAGGCTACGCAACTTATTTGCACGCTGGCAGCACTGACTAATGCTAGCTGTGCCAAGTGAGAGCTAGTAAAATCTTCAGGTTACACCCCATTATCATGTGTTATTGCAAATGCCATGGCATGTCCTCCAAAACTTCATGTTTTGAGGATTACAACGTCCAGTGAAGTCATCCTGCCTGCGAGGTCTGGTGCGTTCGCTTTCACAGATCCAATCCCCTAAGTCTCAGAGGGATAAAGAGGGAAACAACATCCTTATCCTTGAGAAACACAAAGAGCTCCAAACCCCTTTCTGATCCATCTATCACCATCGGGAGATTCAGGTCTGATTTCTCTCTGCTGGCTGTGGGAAGATGCAAGTGCTCAGCCCTATCTGCAGCGTGGTGGTGACTTGGCTCATAGGGAAGATGGGAGGGAGACCACTCTGGGGGATTTCTGTTACTGCTTTCTGAGCAGCTGCTCTCGGAAAGCTGCTTTGGGTGTTGCAATGAGCAGCTGGGGTTTGCCCAGATGAGGGTCCTTTTCCACTGGCAGAGCTTTCAGGGACTTTACAACGGATGCCTAGGGTGGTGGGACTACTCCTGGGGTGGCTGGAGGCTATTTAATGCGTGGACTACTTTCTGCTAGTTAGTACTGAGTGGGCAGCCTGTGCTGTGGGCTGGTAGTTAGTGAGGTTTCATCTGTCATGGATGGAAAAGCCTGCTCTCATTGCAGACTGTTCTCTGATCTTTTCTTCAGTAAACGCTGTGCACGGAGCAGTCTTTTCCAAAGAGCATGCAGGACTTCTGTCTCTCGCGTTAGGGAGATAAAATAAATGGGAGAATGCTTTTTCTGTGTTTTAGAGGGTTAGACCTGAGTGACTGACAGGTCAGGTGCTGACCTGAGCTTGGTTTCACAGAGGGTCACATGGAAGCAGGTGGCAATTAGTATAGGCATGTCACATTATATCCGTGCTGAACACCCAGGGATGCTCTGTGGGCTGCGAATCAGCCCAGCACAGCTCATTTCCCTCACCAAACGTAGACCTCCTTTCTCTGTTGTGCTGGTAGCTAGCCCAGGCTGACCATATGGGTAGAGTCCCACAGGGGAATGCTTCTTCCATGGCAGGAGTAGAGCTTTGTTTTAAATTCCACCAAACTGAGATTATCTGCATAGGAAAAGGTACTTGTATACCAGGATAAAAGCAGCCATGTGGGAATTTACACCAAGATACCCAAATGACTGAGAACGCATGTCCTAAATCCATTTAACTGATCTGTATGGACAAATACACAGTGTAGGGATGATCCTATGCATGCTATTGTACGCTGAATGAGGCCACCTGTATTTGAAAAACATTGTCTTCTGGTTCCTCTTCCTGTCGCTGGTTGCTTACATCTTTCTGAATAACAGTAATTTCCTACTTGGCAGCCTGTGGCCCTATTGGGCCAATGTATGATTCCTGCAGCGTGGCCATCAGCTGATCTAGAGTCAGATCTCAAGGCTGTGGGTATAGTGTCTGTCCCAGCAGGCCGTAAGTCCATGTTTTTTGGCTCTTTGTGTCATGTCTTGTCATTCTGTATCAGATAACAGTGAGGAAATTGGGACCTTCAGGGCCACTGTGTCCCCAGGCTTTGGAAGACAAGGGCGTGCAAGCCCGGCTAGCCAGGGTGAGAACACACAGGATGAAAGCCCTGCAAGGAGGTTGCAGTGAAATCCCCTGCACCCCAAATTCCTGGGAGGTACTACATCTGCCCCGGCTCACAAGCTCGCCAGGTAAGCAGTGCTATGGAAATTATTGTGGGAAATGTAGTCTAGAGGAAACCCAGCCAGAAAAAAACTGCTCACAAATAGCAACACAGCAAAATCTTTGCAGATTCTGGCTAATGCTGTACTGACGAAACTGAACATCTCAGTTCAACTTTGCAAACCGCAGGGCTTTCATCCTATGGAAACTGAACGGAAATTAAATATTGTTTGGCTTGTGGGCTTTTTTGTTGTTTACTCCCAGAGAAAAATGGAACTCTCCAAAACACTTCCCAGGAGAAAATTCCAAGCTCACAGAAATTGCATTTGCCTACCCGAAAGAGCTGTTTCAGTGAGAACTCCCAGTCAGCTGTGAAGCTCAGTTATTTAGAGGTGAGTTTATGTGGAGACGCCAGCAATGTGGCCAACTATTAGCTGCTAGCTGCAGAATTTGATCTCTCACATATTTCTCTTTAATGGAAGCAGAGCCATCGACAGACTTAGTGGTTATTTGTGTTTCAGATAACTCCCTGCCCTCAGTTTGGGGAAACCATCATTGTTTCCTTATGCCCAAGGAATAATTTCTTTAAAGCAAGAGTCTCTCAATTTAATAACTACCATCAAACAACATGCTGAGCTGTCGGAGAGCAAACCTCCTTGTCCGTGCGAGGGGATGCCGTTGACTGTCACACGAAGACAAGTTTACAAGAGGAAGCAACAGCAAGAAAATATTCCTACAAGAAATGACGTGAGATCTGCATCCATAAATCACGGCCAGCCCTGCGCACTGGGCTGATGGGCCTTTCCCACCCACCAGGGTAGGCTGGTGCTGGTGCTGGTGGCCAAAAGAGGTGGGTGCTCAACGCCTACGAGCCAGAACCCGAAAACTAACCTACTCCAGGTGTCTTTAAAAGCGCCTGATTGTCAGTGCCCAAGTGCTGGGCAGCTTGATTTGCTGCTTGGTGGCACTGTAGTTGCTGGTGGAGGAATAAAGTCTTCTACGAGCACCTGAAGGACATCAGTTATCTGGGGATGGAGCAATGACTTAGGTGCGTGGTAGTCTCCAAGCATGGTCCATGTCCCTCTGCTCCTCCAGGTGCTCATCTGCCTTTGGTCTTCCCTTGTCTGGAGAGGACCAGCACCAGCGAGGGTCCCCGTGTGACACGCAATGGTGCTGTGCCTGGGACACCTGGGGGTCACCCCAGACCCTGGGGATGGAGCCCTCCCCTCTTGGGCGTGACCTAGAAAGCTCAAAGGGGAAATGGGAGACACGTGGTGACGCTGGCATTCGCTTAACAGAGCCAGCAGCTATGGTCAGGGCTGTAATTTCACTGAGATCAAAGGCGCAGTTGAAAGCAGCTATTTAGCACCGAGCCGGAGAGTTTCAGTGTGCATTTCCTCTACCAATCCCATTGCTTTCCAAAGAAAAGACAGACTGACCTGACATATCTCCTAGGGCATCGCCAGAGCTGGGCTGGGGTGGGTTAGTGCCATCCCCAGCTGATGGCTTTCGCCTCCCTGCTCCTACCACCAGAGACCTTTGTACTTCGGCCAGAAGAACAGCCAAAGCAAAGCTTCCAGCTGAGGGGAGGTGAGGGACATCCCGGTGGGGCACAGCCAGCATTAGGGTTACCCTTTTCCCAGGGAAGGAGGTCCAAGTTCAGCTGTCCAGGAGCTTCTTAGGACTAAAGAAACACCCGGCATGAGCTCCTGTGCCAAAACCTGGGAGGATCTTCAGTGCTTTCCATAGAAATCTTTTCCAGTCCTCTCCAAGGCTGCTGCTGCTGCACAAATATCCTGAGCATGCATCTCCACAGCACTGCATCCTCCTGCTTCTCACCCACCTGCTCTCTATGTTGGGTCCACCCAGGTGCCTCCATCCAC
Source organism: Anseranas semipalmata (assembly GCA_013399115.1). Lineage (NCBI taxonomy): Eukaryota > Metazoa > Chordata > Aves > Anseriformes > Anseranatidae > Anseranas > Anseranas semipalmata. The sequence continues at coordinate 281,257 of VXAA01002950.1, forward strand.
CTTTCAGGCCCAGGTCTGGGCTCTGCTGGCTAACCCACCTCTATGGACCTTCACCTCCCACCGTTCTCTTGCTGGAATTACGCTTCTGGCTGACTCTGTTGACTGTTAGCACAAAAATCTCACTGTTCTCTCCACGAAAACCCAGGTCTGCTCAGCGGTGCTATGTGCCCAGCTGTAAGGTGCTGCTGGACGGGCAATCTTCCTGCAGAGCAGGGGGCTCGTGGCCGTGGGGCAGTGGGGACAGGCAGGGGACCTTAGCCTTCAGGCCTGGCTTTGAGACCAGAGGAGCCCAAAGGGCTTGTCCAGATACAGAAATTGCTCCTGGGGCCGTTATGTAGGCTGTGAGCGGGGTCAAGAGGAAACCTTTAGGCACAAATCTCCAGCCCCTGTGCCCAAACTCTCCTGAACGAGGCACGATTCAGGGCAGATTTTCATAACCTTCCCCTGTGCTCCCCACTTCCTTCCCCTGAAGGTTTTGAGGGGCTTTTCCAAGGCATTTGACATTAGCTTGGCCATGGTGGGCTCCATGTCACCATCTCTCTTCTCATGGTCCTCAGCGTGCCCGATGAGACAGCCCTGGTTAAAATTACCCCTGGTATTATAGCTTGCGGCTTTTTTCTTTTCTTTTTCTTCTTCTTCTTCTTCTTCTTTTTTTTTTTTTTTGACACTGCATATGGAAGGCAGCTGTCAATTAGCAGCTGAAAAAATAGCCTGCAGTGCTAATGAGAGCAAATCTAATAGAGACCTCTTCCAAATTGTTTCCATCCATTTTTCAGGGCTTTTAATTGCTGTCATATTAGAAGGATGCCAGAAGGAAAACACGAGGGAAAAGCCCCATTCAGAGGTAGATTCCTCTCTGCCAGGACTGGCTCAGAGGCAGCCTTCTTCCCTAAATTTCATTTACAGGAGTTTCTCAAGTCTTTTCCAAAGTTACATTTAGACCTGGGCCCCGGCCAGCTCCTGCGATCCTGCTCCCCCCGCAGCGAGGATGGGAACGGGGGCCCCCGGCTTTACACCCACTGCCGCAGCCGTACCGAATGGTATGGTATGGGGGGACGGATGCTGTCTCCCGGCCGCCCGCTGCGATGCATTTTGACTCCGTGTTTTGGAAAGAATGTAGTTAAAAGGGAGACATTATCTACCAAAACAGCAGCAGCAAGATACTTAGTATTTCTCAATTTTGACAAAATTCCTTATTATTATGTTGGTAAAGCTAGGTGTCCTGGCCCCACGGCATTAGGTACTGCAGATGGAAAGTGAGGGGCGAACAAGGCAAGGAAAGAAGCACAAAGAGGGCAAAACAAACGAGAAAACAAAGTGATTTATGAAACCATTGCACATAGACCGAGAGACCCACCTTTAATCCCTGCGTGTACGTACACGTACCCAGCGATCCAGTTCTGGCACCCGCCTGAGGGGGCTTTCCCACACCCCCCATTTGAAGTGAGCAGTGAATGGTTGCTCCGTGTCTCCAGCCATGGCCACAGCTGCTTCTTTTTGCAGCCGGCTTGGCACCCTTTGTGTGCAGCGAGCGTAACGTGGGCAGCCCGGGATGTACCGTGCCACCCATTCATTTTCTTCCTCTCTGTAAATATTGGGGATCAATAGGGGTGGTGCTCACCCCCGGTAGGCTGCAGCAGAGCTCCGGGGGGGCTTGACTCTGTAAATGGGCTGATTGAAACACAAGAAATACACGGGTTATCAGAGAGGGCATGCACCTGGCCTGTCGGGCTGATACCTGCTCCTTGTTATTCATGTTTTGAGTGGTTAATATGGTGCTGAAGCTCAAGGAGAGGAGGGAGCCTAGGCTTCCCCTGGCCGAAGGCAGCACCATGCCCATGCACAGCGTTCGCAGATAACGTCTTGATGCGAGAGGCTGACTTTGCAGAGGGTTGGGCTGAGGGTGAAGCATTTTAGTGCATCCCAACGCAGCCGTTAAAAACATGGAAAAAACAACCCAGCGGCTCGTGGGGGCAGCCGCAAGACCGTGCACCGCGGCCGCCCCGGCTCGGGGAGCTTCCTGCTGCCTGCGGCAGATAAGGAAGCCCCAAGCCCACAGATTCATCTCCCTGCCAGTGCCAGGAGGGGACGGGAAGGGAGGGGATGCTGTTTCCTGGTGCGCCAGAGCCGGCTGGGATTGAGTTACGTTATTAAAAGTGAATTTTAATCCACGGGGGCTGTGCATGCTGATGCCGGGGGATGAAATCCCAGTGTGGCTTGTGCTGGTGCCATCCCTTTGCAGGGACGTGGGGACAAGCAGAGCAGGGCACAGTCGCTGCAGCCGGCTGTGTGGATCTGGCCGTGGGGATGTGCATCTCTTTGAGGTTCCCTTAGCCAAAAAAGCATCTCCTCCCCATGATGCTTGGCCCATCCTGCCTAAATAGGGGCTAATGCACCAAGCGTGCCTTTAATAACCCTAGGACCGTAGCAGCTTAGCAAAATAAGCTTTCCCCAGCTGCACCCCCCTGGAAGCCAGCTTGCTCAGGTGTGGAAGACCCCGGCTGAAACTCCGGGTTGTTCCACCCACAGGTCCGCATGAGATGAAGCCCTTTTTTCCCCCAGATTCCTGAAATACTGAATGCTTGGGAGCATCTGGAGCAACCCCTGCATCCCAGCCTCTGGCTGTCCTGGACCATCTGCAAGGTTGCAATCCCTAAAAGTGCATGTGTGCGTGCATGCAAGGGGCCGGAGCGGTCCGAGCGCCAACCCAGCTGTCTGCTCCATTAAGTGCCGCGTGTGCTCGCTGTTTTCAAAAGGGAACAGAGCAGAACAACCCCTCGTGAGAAAACGGTTTGCAAAGTCCTCAGAAGTCGGCTCTTTAAGCTGCTGGTTGCTGGGGCAGAAAGGTAAATGGGGCAGAAAGGCAGTGCTGCGCAGCCAGGGAGAAATAGGCACACAAAATGGGGCTGTTTGTGGCTTTCCAGCGCTGCAGGGCAGACATGGCCCTGGATGAGAGGGGAAGCTGCAGGAGGGCTCTCCAAGGCTTTGTTTATGCTCCATACGTGCCAAGGAGAAGCAGGGGACACAAACCCAGGACCTGGCCAGGGTCTGGGGACACCAAATTGTCATGCTGTCCCCAGCTGCTCCTCATCCAGACCCTGTCTTCCCTAAGCCCTTCATTCTCAAGGCTGTTGTTAGGTGGCAGAAGCTCCACGCTTGCTGACATCCAAACCATGTCTTGGCTGCAAACAGACCTGATTTCTCCCATTGCCTACCAGGTGGACACAGCGTGCTGTAGCAGCCCTTCCCATGACATTTTCCATTCCCTTTTCCATGCTGGAAGGCCGCTATCATGCCTTGCTATCCCGGGCTAGACTAAACACAGCCAACTGCCTCATCCATCCCTCGTAGATCATGGTTTCTCGGCCTCTTGTCACTCTTGCTGGTTGTCTCTGGATTGCCTCCAAGTTGCCTCCATCTTTCTTCCTGTCGCCTGGCCAAAAAGAGACACGGCACCTCGGCGGGGGCCTCAGAAGGAAAGGGCGAGCAGGGCAGAAAGGCTGTGTCAGCATCAACAAGGAGATCTGTAGCCCCAAATCGTTGTGGCTGGGGACACCACCTGCCTTCAGGATGACTTATTTTGGACAAGCCCGAGGCTGGCACCGTGGACTGAAAGCTCACCAGCTTTTCAGCTGGATGGAGGCTGGAGTACGCTGAAAGCCAAATAGTGTGCAGGTCAGGGAGGGCACAGTGCTGATTTATTTGGGTGCTCGCATCATGGTGGGACTCAGCACCACTTCCAGGCCCCTGCTGCACCCATGGGTGCCTGTGGTGCTCGGCCAAGAGCCAGGCATGGGCTTAGACGTGACAACCCCAATGATGCCAAGTGGGGAGAAAAAATGTAGCGAGCCCTCCAGGTTTATGTCAGCGAAGCAGAACAACACAAAGTGATTGCTTCCAAGAAACCTCCCTGAAACCTGCAATCCAAAATACTTTCCATGCCTTTGTTGCTCAACAGCATACCAGCATTCTCAAGGGAAATGGTTTTCTTTCTGTGAAACGCAGCTCTTTCACGACACTCCTCGGAGAATGGGGGAGACATCAAGGTTTTGGGGTCATTCACTAAGGGGCTTGGGTCTCCATCCCAGCCTGAAATCTAAAAAACCCTTTACCCCATCTCACATAAAGCAGCCTCCCATCCTATCCCAGGTGCCCTCAAACCTTTCCTGACCAGAAGAGAAGCGAGATACCCACCCCAGGGCAATGTTTTTAGGAGGGAAGGGCAGGCAAGAGGCTGGAGGAGAGCAGCGCCTGGTGGCACTGGAGTGTCAAGCAAAGGAGGTACCTGGAGAAAAAACACCCAGCAGGAAGCAATGAGGACAACAAATTGAAGCATGGTCAGTGCCGCCCGGGCTCCCCATGGCACCAGCAAGGTGAGGGAGATAACCGCGTCTCCGTTCTGAGCTTTCAGCAGCCTGGTCTTGAAGGACATGCCCATTTCTCAAGCAACACGTTGGCTCGAATGAACTCACGCTACCAGCACCCTGATGAGAACGATGGCAAGGAGATGACAGTTTCTTGTACTGCCTCCAGGCCCTGGACACCCTCACCTCGATCTCACCCATGGAAGCAGGTATCTTCGTGTCTCTTCCGAGCTCTGGGCCCTGGCTTGATCTCTGGGCTCAGGGTAGATTGCTCACAAGCACTGTGCATAGCCGATCTTGAAAATAAATTCCAGCTAGATGCTTTAAAAACTTTAAGAAGGGGGGAAGAGGAGGTGAGCCAAGCCCCAGCCAGCCCTTACAATTAACACTTTGAGACCTTCCAACCTCCATCCAGCAGCAGAGGAGGAACCCCCCGTGAGGTGCAGGGTGCAGCGGGTGAGATGCCGAGAGCCGATCCCTGCCGCCTGCGTGGGCTTCCAAAGGCAATCGCGAGTCCAGTCCCCGTTGGACTTGCCGGGCGTTTTCCAGCCAGCTCCGCTCGCAGAGATGTTAGAGCAGGCGCGAGGGCTTCGAAAATCTGGATCCAGAAATGTGCTTCATCAGGGCAAGGCTGAACTTAATTAGGGCCGGCTGGTAGGATTTCTCTGAAAAGCTCCTCTCATGCAAAACAGATCTTTGGTCGAAGTGGGAAGATTATTAGGAATTTTAGAAACGGGGTGGATGCTGTCATCGAAAATGCATCCTTCAAACAAATGCTCCTCTGGGGGCTTTGAAGCGATTCGGTTATTTATTCGTTCGACTGTCAGTGAAACATTTTTACAGAAAACTGCTCTAGAAATGGAGCCCTTCCAGGCGTGGTGGGGTGATGGATTGCTGTTCTGTAGGAAAATCAGTTAAAATTTTTCAGCCTTCTATTCAAACGGGAGACTTCTATCACTGGCACAGCAGTTGATCAATTCACCATCATGCTTTAAACTCAACAACCTCCAGTAACCTAATAAAGATATATTTAAAATATATATTACCAGTTATATGTAATTTAACAAATATATTCCTCCTGCTCCTTAGCCTTACTTTACACAGAAGACATTTTAACGGCTTGAGTGATGTTGCTTTTATGATGCACAAGTCATTTTACTAAACAGCATGATAAAAGTTTGCTCAGGCAGGAATTTCATTAACTTCAGGGTCCTTGTTGCACTTAGCGGCATTGCTCTTGGCATGCAAGAATAATGGGTTCCAGGGCCTGAAATCTCCATTATTTTCCATCCGGTTTATTTAAAAATCATTGGATGGATTATAAAAGGCTGCTAAACAATGAACATGCTGTTGTTCGTTATTATTTGTTGCTGTGCCCAGATGTTTGGTGTTTCAGGGTTCCCTAAGAACACCTTGGGGTGCCACGGAAGGAAATGCATTCAGTAAAACAATTCCAAATGATTATGATTTATTTTTTTGGGGGGGTGCAATGGGGTCTGGGGGTGCAGGATGGCCAGCCCTATGCCTCCCCAGCCAGCTCCTCCCCAAGGGACGTACTCCAGGCTGCGATGGGGTAGGTCCAATATAAAGCGACCACATGCACGGTGTCCACCTGGTCTTTTTAAACTTTCAGGAGATGGAAACTGAGCTCTGAACTCCCTTGGACACCTTGAAATATATCTTTGTGGGTGAGGGATGAATGGTGCCTTGTAATGGCCGCGTTGTCAGAGCCCACAGGCTGGCTCTGCTCCACTTGCCAGCCTTTTTATGGGTCCTTGCTCCATGGTTAGTGTAAATTAGACAAGACTCCAAAATAAATAGCCTCCTATGCTCGTGAGCAGGTCATGCACATGGGGAATGCCACGTACTGTAAATAAATGGCTAATAAAAGCACAGTGTTCTTACAGAATAAATAGCTTTGTGGCTTAAATTAAATAGTTACATCAACAGCCAGTGAAATATGGAGATGCTGGGTCCATCCCAAAATACCTTCCTGAGAAGAGCTCCTGCAGGGTCCCATCCTGAGCGGCGGTGAGGCTGGTTCCCCTGCTGTGGGCTTCCCCTGGCTCCCCCCCCAGCCCCCTGAAAGGACAGATGCACTGGAAGGCTGGCTTCAGCCTAGTTTTGGATGCCTTTTTCATGAAGAAATTCCTTGTTGAGAGCATTTAAGTGTAACTCCTGGTAGCTCTGAGGTGAGCAAGGAGAAGAGCAGGTGCAGAAAGCAATCCCCATCAACAAAGCACTGACATCTTTAACGGTGGCTGCTTCATTGCCATCTCAGAATGGGCTTTGGCAAATTTGTGAATTAAGGTATGATGGGCATGATGCTGCTAGGCTAATACACATCAGTGTGGCAAAACACAGGCCAATGCAGAGAAAGCCACTGGCAGTAATAGCGACATTCAAAGAAGCTGGGAATGTGGTGATTTAGTAATAATTTGCTAATATCCTATTTTTTGCATTCAGCTTTCACTGATGGATTTTTCGAGATCATTAAATAAATGTCACAGGAACTCTGGAGGTGGCGAGTAATCAGAGCAGCTGGGAGAGCTGAAACGACTGCAAGGGCAAAGAAAATATTTTGCAAAGGAAACATCGCTGAACTCTTCCACGGAAGACAAAGGAGGTGAAAAGGAGAAACTTTCTGTTTCATTTTGAATGGATATTTTTCCGCTCGCATTGCTTTCCGGAAGACGAAAAAATGTCAGCAGAAACACTTTCATCAAAAGGTAATTCTGCTTGAAATGCCTGGCAGACGAAGAAAGGCTTTCATCTCCCAGCTCGCCCTGAGGACGGCTGGGACAAGTCACCTTTTGCAACGCAGGAGCTCGGATGGAGCCGGCTGTTTTTTCAAGGACATGGGCCTCGAGCTGTCCTCGAGGTCAGGGTTTTTTGCTGGACGCGTGCATTGCTTTGTGCCAGCTCACAGGCAGAACTAAAAGCGGGATTTAGGAATCTTGTTTATTGGTCTTCTGCTCCAGCCGTTCGTCTGGAAATCATCTGAGGAAAATTGATCGAATTATTACGTTGTGAGTTGTACTCTTGCCGCTGTTATTGTCATAAACTCTTACAGCTCCTCATTTATGGAGTGCGCATGTCTCTTTTTTTTAGCCTGGGAATTATTTTAAGGCTGAATGATATTACTTCAGTCTTTTAAACAACCATCTTTCCTTTATTGATTATTATATTCCCTTTAAATGTAATGGCACAGCCTGTGCTAAAAGCCCATCTCCTCACACTGCTGTCACGTTATTGATGTAAAACTGGCTGTTGCCAGCAAGAAGCAGAGAGCAGACCCAGGGTCAGTATTCCCCAAACCCTGTAGACACATCCCCCCATCAGGCTGATTGAGAAATTATTAACAAGTTACAAAACCCACTGTGAGAGAAGTAAATTGGTGCGGACAATGGTGATGCTAATTGCCTGGCAAATTCTACTCAGCACTCGGAGGATTTTTTCCAGCTGGCTGTGTCCAGCCTTATCCTTCCCGACACGGAGGCAGATTTACAATGGGATTACGCTGGCTGCCGCTCTCTGCCCCCTTGCCAGCTCTCTGCAAACAGCTCCTGTTGGATGTCCCACAGCGCCAGAGGACTCACGCGTGTCTAGCGATGGGAAGCCCACCCGTAAACACCTATGTTTAACCTCCTCTTTAATCCTTTTTTGCCTCCTGCACCTTCTCTGATGGCGCTTAGTCCCTTGGGAAATGCCCAGAGCTGTTATTTGTTGACTTGGTCATGGTCTCCTTGATTTGTTTTTGGCACATACAATGCCGCAAGGAAAATCCTGGCAAAACCTAGAATCCCGAGAAAATGTCAAGAGGAGGTGAAGCGCCGCGGGAGCATCCTTGCCATGCATCCAGCCTCTGCTCCTGATGCCCAGCCCCTGGTGCACAGCATTGCCATCCAGCCTGCGGTCTCCGTGGGCTCTTCTCTATCGCCTTCTCCTTTCCCTCTGCTCCCTCTTTTCCTTGCTGAGAAAACTTCATTTTGCACCACGCAGGGCACGCGGGTGGCAACGGACGAGCTCCATCCTGGATGTGTTGCCACATCCCGGCTCAGTGCACGGCAATGGGCAAAACCCCTGCAGTTGATGGAAGACTTGCTTCACAGCTAAACAAAACCTCTCCTGGAGTGTGTTTGCCCTCCCTGAGGAACAAAATATTTATACGAATGTATGAAGCCTGTTATAAAACCCAAACTTGTCTAATGAAAAACTTTTGCTAGGAGAAGCAAACTCTCTGGCTCTGCGGTGAGAGGTCCCAGGCGGACTTTTCGGCAGAACGACCGCAGAAAGAGGTTCTGCAGGAGTTTTGTTTTCACCTATTTCCTTGGGGAGCGAAAAGCATCCCTTGGCTTTCGGATTCTGCCACCACCTCTAACCGAGCTCCTCTCTGACCACAGGCACTTGCTGCATTGCACTGACAGCTCTGGTGCAGGCTTTGAGCGCACGGGGAGCCCATTGTAAATGGAGAAATTCAGGCCCAAACTGCTTATTCCATTCCTGACGAGTCAGATTTCTCCCCCTGAGTTTTTTCCTCTTGCTTTGTATCCATCTCCCTTCCTTTTCAGACCCGCCTTATCCCAGCATTTATGGAAACTATGTGGCAAAAGGCCGGAAGGATTTTTTATTTTCCTGTCCTTGTTTTAAGAGGTACTTCCTCCGCAGTCCTGCCTACACAGACCCAGGGAAATTTGGGGTGGAAAGGACCTGCTGTGCCGTTTTTTGTGCTCCTGCCAAGGTGAGAGCTTCATGTACGATGCCATCTCCAGCATGTTGGCCACCGGCGGAGAGGAGCGACAGCGTGAGAGGTTTCTGCACAGCTGCCCGAGCTCCTCGCCTCCTGCAGATCAACGCCCGCCTTTCTCATCGCGCTCACCCAAACGCTCTCCCGGAGTCCCGGTGTTTTTTGCAGGGGGAACGGGTGTTTTTAACCCGCGTGCGATTACGGGAGGTTAGCGGGTTGAAAAGCGTGCCCTGGGAGACGCGGCGATGCATCACGATCCTGTTAAGACAGCGGATGCTGAGCCCGGCTGCCTGGATCAGGGATCAGCCCTGCACTGGATGAGGGATCCCCCCAAATGGTCGCTCCAAATGCCATGTGTCCAACCAGGGATGCCCCCTCCATCCCCCCAAAATCCCCCCCACGCAGCACTGGGAATCCCCCTCTTCATT
>VXAA01002950.1:296171-446730 GCA_013399115.1 Anseranas semipalmata
CGCTGGTGGCACGGGTGTGGGTCGTTGTTTGGAGCTTGCGCGTCCCGCAAGCCGAATTTCCCGCTCCCGCGTACTGCTTAATGTTTCCGATTTGTAAATGAAAGGAGAAAGTTGATCTAGCACGTGTTTGTTTGCTATGAAGTTATTCAGCTTGGTGTTGGTAAATAGAGCAGTTTTGCGGCGAAAAGTGTAATCTTTAAATGGAAAGGATCGCTGCTTACAGGTTTGCAACGTTGAGCTTTACCTGGAAAAAAGTTTTAGTTTCAATTTCCTGCTTCCTTGCTGAGCACAGATGCCTCTCAGCTTCCAGCGTGGTGCTGCAGCTGCTGGGTGTGCCTGAATTCAGGAGAAGAGGATTTTATGGAGCTGCAGGGAGGCTGCTGTGCTGGGAGCGTGAGCAATCCGCTTCCTCAGGTGGTGGGCGTGCAGGCATTGTGAAGCAGGAGAGTCTCTGCACCATGCGGAACAGTTGTGAGCCCAACCCTTCCCACTGGGAGCTATTTAGGCTTGGGAGCAGTGTTCCCATGCTGTAGAGCATGTACAGGGCTCTGCATGGACCCCTGCAGGAAGGAACACGTGTACAGCACCGGGTGTGAGGGTGTGTGTTAGGGAGGTGTGAGGGGCTGTTACAAAGTCACCGAATTCAGGCTGTGCTCTGCTCAAGGCTTCTGCTGGATCAGCCAGCAGAGCCTCCTAGGGTAAACGGCAGCAGGTGTGCTTCTGCTGAACTGTTTCAAGATGCTCTTCTGCTTCCTTCCGTGGCACTGTAGATGTAAAACTGTAGATTGTCAGTCTGGTTGTCTTGGTGGTAGTTGTTTTTTTCTGTTCCACTAGTCTTCTGGCAGAGAAACTAATGAATTTTCTTTAATTTGGCACACAGAAACACCAGAGGTGAACTTGCACGGTTCGAACAGTTGGTATTACTTGACCTGGCTTTGTTTTAGCAGATGTAATCCAAAGAACATTTGCAGAAACTGTTGTATTTGTAGGTAGGTGATATTCAGTGTAAGAATAGCTGGGGATGATATCTACTCAGCGACACAGCTAATCACCTCCTTTCATTACATGTATGCATATAAATCACACGTGTAATTAAATAAAATAGCTGCATAATTGGCTTCCTGTGAGTGCTTGCTGCACTGTCCTTTTCCAATAAGCTTTTAGCAATTTATCAATCTTTTCAGCTTTTAAATGATGCTTTCAAAACTTTATAACTTCGCCATAATTAATTTGTCCCACCTGTATGATTTGTGAGGCCTGCTGGAGTGTGGCAAGTGTCCAAGCTTAGGCTGGATCTTTAAGAAGGCCGGTTCAAGTAAGCGAAGAAACTTTACTCTGGAGTACCCTGAATGGAACTGAAGTTCAGATCAAGACAGATGAAATCCCGAGTGCCTAGAACAGCAGTCTGTGAGGAACTATAAAGATGGTTACTGCTTCCACGAGCAAGAGCTTAGAACATTAGCGCGATGAACTATGTCATTTTATCCTAAATATGTGGCAAAACAAAACTAAGTTTTCTAACTAAAGCTTCTGGCGTGTGTAAATTACTCTTTGTATAAAGGTACAACTATTAATAAAGTATTGCAACTCTGCCAAGTTGTCCCCAGCCATTACTTGATGTGAAAAGCAGCAACTGCCTTGGAATGCTTGGTTTTACTGAACTTACCTACTTATTTTGTAAGGTATCTTGCTTTTAAAATGCGTAACCAAATGACTTGTACTTGTTTTTTAGGCCCCTGGAGGAATTGCAACACCTCTTGTTTATGGCCAACTTCTAGCTTTATACCTGTTGCATAATGACATGTAAGTGGCTTGTATTAATCTTTAACTTCAGGTACGGGATTTGTCAGTATTAGCCTGATCAGAATTGATCTGTAGTTGCCAGAATACTAACAATCTGTGGTGTGACTAACAAAATGCATGTAGGTAATGCTGTGTACTTGAAATAAATTAAAGTCCAGACTTGAGTCCCTTGCCCCTTACTCTGGCAGGAAAAATATTCTCCTGTTTGCTCTTGCCCACGCTCACTAGCCATGGGGAAGCAGCCTGGCTTCAGAAAGTTGTTTAAATAGTGAGTTGCGCTCATTTGGAAAGCATTGAACACTTCAGTATTTTGACTTGTGGCTTCTCAAAGCTGCACTTGCTTTGAGTAAGATGGCAGGCTGCTGCTAGTGTCTAAAGTATGGTAGGGTAACTTTAAGCTTTCTGTGTTAAGAATGAGAGATATGATGGTTTAAAAAAGCTAAATCTGCATCTTGATCCATCTGAATGAAGCTATTGCCATGTCCCTGTGTGAACTTGATTCTTTCCCGTTGGTTTTATTGAAACTATGCTGGTTACTTATTCTGGCAGAGTAAATGACACTGCCACATTTGATTACAAAGCCAAAGTGAACATCAGTGTGGTGATTCCATGATTCGAGTGTTTTCTTGCATTGTAGCTGTATATTCTTCCAGGGCAAATTCCATTGTGTGCTGATGTTGAATATTAGGTTTAGTGCAGAGAACCTTGGTTCAAATTACTTCTGACCTGGTGTTGTAGAACTGTTTTAATAAAATGCAGTGAATTTTACTTTGTTTTGCATTTTAAATCCTTCTGAAAATTTGTAATCATTTCCATTTTGATTTTTGCAACTGTGCTCTAAAGATCAATGACTAAATATTTCAGTGGTCCAGTCTCTAGAATGCATTTGAGAAAGCTGGGTTGGGAAGAGCAAGCACAGTCTAAATCTTTGGTCTCTAAAGAGGGGTGCAGGCACACTAAGAATGTTTTCTTGTACTATTAACAAATAATGTTAAGCAGTATTTAATTTTTAGCTCATCCTTTTAGGTTTCTATTTTTGTTTGATATCAGCACAGTAGTACATGTGCATAATTTATAAATACACATATATTGGGGGGGTATGTGCTCAGAAAGGTTTATACTCATAAGTGCATGGTCAAGGTTTGGAGACAACTGGTCTAAATGACAACTGACACTGTAGAAAGTTAGTTGTACATGTGTTTATTCAATATGCAGCTGTTCCAAAAATTAAAACTGCAAAACTAACTTTTGTGAAATTCTGCTTGTGGTAGAGATGTGAAAAATGTCTTCTAAACTTGTATTTAATAAGTCAGTTAATGAACTACTTGTTTTATTGTTATGGTCATGTCTACTTGAAAATAACTTTTTCTACTTCGTTAGACACAGAAGGAATATTTTAAAGCACCAAGATTGTGTTAATTATAATATCTGAACAAACCTTTTGGTGTCGCCTTGTAGCAAATATTTGGTTACTGAGAAGCATTTTTAACTCGTTTTTCTAGGAATAATGCACGATATCTTTGGAAAAGAATCCCTCCTGCTATCAAATCCGTAAGTACTTCTTAAGTCATTTGATACTAAAACAGTTTTGTGTAAGCTTGCACAGATGATTTTTTCCCCCTCCAAGGATTCCATTTGGTGAGTAGCTTGGGGCTCAGTTCTGTGCTGTGAACTGCATGTCCAGCAGGTGGCATACTGGTCTTCCTAAGATCCAGTTGCAGATCTGACTATTGCCTCTCTTCCTTCCCAAGTAATCTGTTGTAGAATTCTGTAAATCTGGAGTTTTTATTAGAAAGCCTCATGATAAGGGGTAGTCAGCTGGAGGAAAACAGTGGCTCTGTTCTAAATATCTTACTCTGGGATGGGGTTGCATTCCACGTTAAGGTGTAAAATACCCTGTGCAGTGAAATGCAACTTCAGCTAAGTTGCACCATCAAATTTAACTTTCCGAAGGCACTTTGTTTTGCACTGCATTTGGATCAAAGATGCATTTTGAGGATTTAGCGAAGTACAATACTAGAAATGCTTCCAAACCTTCTTTGTTGCTGCAGTTTGAGATTTTTTTCCAGAGAAACAGGTGGGGTTGTTTATTTTACAAAAAACAAGTGCTAGTAGTCCTGTATTAAGAAGTATCAGGGTCAAGATGGGACCTGTCATGGTTCTGAAAGAATTTTTTCTTGAAAAAGAAAATTAATTCAGTTCAGTCAGCAGTTGGCTGAACCGAATTTTATTTGGGCTTTTTCTGGAACTTGCTGCATTTGTTATACAGCAATATTCTGAGTAATCAGTCTGTTTTTTAGGTGTGACTTGCATTTATGTGAAGCATTGTTCTTGGTGGGGGAAACTTGTTGCATGAGTTATTTTGGGAAGGTTACATCTCTGAGAGCATAGTATTTTCTTACATGTATGCATGTTGATGAAGAGGCAAGCATCTCTCTAAGGAGAAAATAAGTTGTGCTTGTCCTTTTGCAACTCCAGTCAGCAGTCTTGAGTGCGCTCTATCTACCATGGTTGTTTTAGCAGGTATGTAAGCCTGGATTGAAATAACTGACATGAGCAGACTTTGCTCACATGGGTGATAAGCTTTGGCAGAAGGGTGGGTCAGGGAGCTAGCAGCAGTGGTAGCTGTTAGAACAAGATTTCCCAGCGCTCGTCTGTTCATCATTACATGTATTGTGATATTTACTTGCAGTGGGAAAGGGAAGGCAGTAGAAATGGGTTTGTACAGAATAGTCATTGTAGAGAACAGACAGCTCTGGATTAACTGTTTGTTTTTTTTGTCACAACAGGCAAATGCTGAACTTGGTGCAGTTTGGTCAGTAGGACAAAGAATCTGGCAAAGAGACTTCCCAGGAATCTATACAACAATCAGCGCGCATCAGTGGTCTGAGACTATTCAACCAATCATGGAAGCACTTCGAGGTACGAACTGAACTCCTGTAGGTAGCACAGAGTTGGATGTTACCTTAATTTCTTGTTCTTGACAAATGACTACTTAGTATTATTAAAAATTAAAAGTAGTCAGGAATATTGTTGCCAAGTTTTTGTCTGTTTTCCTTAAGGTTTTTAGTTATCGGGTATAAGTGAAAAGCTCATAAGCTCATTAGAAAAACTTTTAGGTATGAACTAAAATGCTTTTATTTATTGTGTGGTTGTACATTCTTACTGATTTTCATATATAGTTCGGTTCTGTAATAGCAAAATGGGCTACTAGGTATTCAATTTTATCAAACTTATTTAACCAGGAGTGTAGGCAGCTTGGTTTGACAATTCAGAACCTAGCGATGCTTATGAAAGTTTCTTTTAAATGTGTCTTTAAACAAATGCGTTAGTAGTTATAGGCTGTATAATAGTAACATGCAAATAAACAGTCTTGCTACTAGAGGGCACTACAGACTGCTAAAAATCTTCCAAAGTAACTTGCAGTAATAAGTTCTGTGAGTTTTAGGAACAGCTGATTTGCAGATGCTTTGGTATCAAAGCAGATGGGTGGAAAGGCATGAATGGTTGTAACTAATTGCTATTTTTTCATGATTTTATGATTTTCTGATTCTGAACTATTTGAGACGAATTTGTTTCAAATGGTGAATGCTGTCAAAAGCTGAGTTTCCCAAACTGCAGTTTACATACTGGAGTTGTAACCAAGCTGCTGCAAATTGCATTTTGAAGTTGAAAGCCATCTCTGAGGGGTTTTGCCCTGGCATAAGCAAGCTGTTGTCTCTATCTGCTGACTCTGAGACTTGAACAAGTTGTGGGAAGGAAGGGGAAACTTTGAGGTTTTAGTGGTTTTCCAGATGGATTGTGTGCTGTTTGAATTGGAAACATTTTGTTAGATTTCCTAGCTATGGAGGTTAGTCTGTCTGCTTACAGCATTTATCTCTTTTTAGATGCAACGAGGAGGCGAGCTTTTGGACTGGTTTCTCAGGCATATACCTCAATAGTTGCAGATGATTTTGCAGCCTTTGTTGGGCTTCCTGTAGAAGAAGCTGTGAAAGGTACTTTCTATTTATTCATTGGGTAGTTTTTCTGCAAATGATTCAGATCAGAGAGCTATAAGCGATGATAAACATACATATAAACAGACTGAGTTTATAATAAAGAAAATTAATGAGGCAGTGAATAGAGGTATATGTCTTAGTTTTGGATAAGTGTTTGATTTTTTTATTTGCTACTAGTTACCATTATCCCCTTCTACATGTGGAAGTGTCAAAGCAATTCACAGGTGAACAAAGTGAAGGCAGTGGGTTAAATTAAATGTCTAAATGCTTATGAGAAATGTCTGAGTTGTAGCATATAGTCAGTGTACTGAGACGCTTTTCTACTGGTCTTTGTGCCTCTGGTTTATTTCTAGCAATTGTGTAAGATCTGTTCTTATAAATGTAAATGTCTTTTCAGGGGTATTAGAACAGGGCTGGCAAGCAGACTTTTCCACTCGTATGGTAATGCCTAAAAAGCCAGGTAGGTGGAGCTGTTTACCTCAATTAGACATTGAATTTAACATTTGAATAATTATGCATTAGTTTTTAATTAAAATTTTGCATAATGTTGTTAAGTATTTTATGTGGACTTATGCAGCTATAAAACATGGAATGTTTATGAAATGTAGGAAGTACAAATAGAAGGTTTTGTTTGGGGTTACAAGCAGTATGGATTAAACTAAATCCTGAAATTAACATTTTTAAACAAAAGCAGACAGGATATGCTATGATTTCTCCAGCTCCTCCTCTGCTGCTGGCTCTGACTCAGTGGAACATAAGTGGGATGACCTCAAATGACATGTCTTAATCTAATAAAGATGAATAAAAATATACCGTTTTGAACCTGAGAACTTTTTCAGAAGTTGAACTTCTTTAGGCAGGGATTTAGTAGATCTTTGTTCTGAGGACCTCAAGTTGTTGGTATAATTTCCTTTGTTTTTAAAACTTATTCTGCTGAATCTTTTACTGTTGTAGTGTTGATAACAATCAACATTCTGCAAAGCTCAGCCTGCAAAAACACTTATTTTTTCATAGTGATATCTGTGGCTGTTTTCTGTTTGAGGCAAAGATAAATGTTAAGCTATGAAGGCAGAGATGAAATGACTGCTCTTAAACTATACAGTACAACTCTGGAAGTAGAAGCCAAACTGTCATGCATCTGAAAGGGAAACATCCCTTAAGCTAAGGGGAAAAAAAAACCTATTTGTATGGGCAGAGTTCTTATGTGTTCAGAACCCAGAACATTTTATTAAACATGTGCCAGGCAAGGTGCTGAAATTGTTCCTTCAGGAGCATAACCAACCAGAGTCCTGAGCTCTTTGACCAGTTTTTTTCATGAACTGGTTGCAAAGTAAGCTGTTTTGAGAGCCAGTTAGATGTGGTTCTTTTCCAAAATTGAGTACAAGAACTACTATTGAGACAAAGAGGCAGGAGGTAGTCACTGTTTCGATGCTGCATAATTCACTGTGCATTGGGTATTGTGCATTTCAACTATGAAGTAAAATCTGGGCAGTGAACAGGCTTAATCTTACGTAGCCTTTTATCCAGTTTTGGCTTGGTGTAGATAATTGTTTAAAATTGGTCCACTGGGTTAATTTCTGTTGTTTTTCTGTAGGTGTACTGGAAGCTTCCTTTAACAGATTTATTCCTTCATCAGGTACTTCCTGTTTGTATACAATCTACTTGAATATATCGAGTTGCATGATTAATATAAAAACAGTTTCGTCAGCACCCCAAAATAGGAATTGGTTCCTGGAGAACTGTCATCCCCCCTGAAAAATAAATACAGTTGGGCTGCTTAAACATGTTTCTTCCTCAGTATTCTCTTCCCCTTATGTATGAATCTGCATTTTAAACAAGATTCACACTTTCATAGATGATTCCAAAGCAGGAGTAGGAAGTCTCTGTAAAACAAAGGGTTTATCTAAAACTTCTGACAAAAAAGCAATTTCTTCACAGAGCAACTCTGAGTAGGTTTCATTGCTTTTGTGATGTGGGATTTCTGAAGTCTTCCGTATACAAGAAAACCATCTTGTTTTTTTCTCAGAGCTTAACTGTAGGTTGAGGTGTATTGTATTTTGTCATGCTGATTCCCAGAATAGTTTCTATTTGTTATAAGATGGTGACAGAGGATCTGAATGGGTAGCTTGCTGTGTCTAACACAGTTGCTAGAAGTGTCTTCAATTTACAGGTTTAATTTCAAGCCAATTTGAAGAGCTAGGGTCTTGCTTTTGGAAACCATCCTAAGCAGTATGTATTGTTCAACTACATCCTGGATGTCTGTTAACGTCTCGAGAAGAATAAATGCAGTGCAATTCTCCTGCTATTTTTTTAATCTCTGACTTTTTAATTCCCAATTTATCTGTGTGGTTTTAGTCGCTTGTCTTCCAACCTATCCTTAAACTGTAGTCTCACTTTAGCTGGTGGTTATTTAAGTATCTGCATGTGCACTTCATTCTCTTGCAACCCATGCAGTGCTTTTTGTTAGTCAGATAACCCAGTATAGTTATGTGGCATCTTCAGTATGGCAGCTTGTAAGGAAATGAGCACCTAAAGAGCTCCAGGAGCCTTTTTCCTCAAGTAGAGAAACTGTCTTCAATATGCAGATTCAGTATATGCAAAAAAATTTTTTGAAGCCTCTGCTGACAACTGGAACTTGGTACGAGTATCTTTGCTGTTAGTAAATTTTTGGCAACTTAATGGTGGTGACAGAAAAGTAGTCTGTCAGCTAGAGCTGCATAGGTAGAAGATATAGTTAAGATATGCCCCCCTGAGATTGTCTTGTGTTTAATTTTTTTCTTACTGTTGTGATGGATGGTATTGGGGATTGATTTACTTCTTAATTTCATTAATGCTGTATTTGTTCTATCTTTCTAGAACCTGCTCCAGTTCCACCAATTCCAAATGAACAGCAGTTGGCCAGATTGACTGACTATGTGGCTTTCCTTGAAAATTGATTACCCTGCTCCTCTATCCAGAGCAACTTGGGAATCCTGTGTACTGACAGCTCTGGAAATCTAAGACTTATTTTGTATCTGTTAAATGTTGCAGCATCCCCTACTCAAATGTGTAAAGTATACAGTGTATGTTATCCCTGTTTGTGTTTTGCCAAAGCCAAGCTAGCAATTGAAACAATCTCTTAGCTCCTGTAATATTTGTTCAGTAGGTACACAGCAGTATTACATAGTGAGTTTTTTTACTAACTTGTAGCCAAGAGATGCAGAACTTTTTTTCGGGTATATCAGAAATGGAGAAGAAAAGCTTTGAGTGATGAAGCAGGTTAAGTGTATTGGGGGATTAATGTTACTGGGTTACATACTTCTGTGGTGAGCACTACAGTGCTTATCACAGGTCAGTTGTCTGTTGATCTAAAGCACAAAGAGTGGAAGACTGCTATCCATATCTGTAGAGAATGTTTTGATGAAACAGTAACTTAAATAAGAAAACAATTTACAGTAACTCTTTTGCAAGTCTATTTGTGACATTTTTTATAGTTCATTATTTTTTCCTTGTTGGTCTTTCTGGTTTGTTGAATCTTCTTGTTTTGATTGATGTGAGAAATGTCACATAGGGCATATTTTCATGGCAGAAAAATTGACAGGCAAATGTTCACTTTGAGGAAGAATTTTACTTTTGGAAGGTTTTATTTTTTGAGTGCACATAGGACACTAGATATTTTGCTTGGAAACTATACATTCGTAGAGCCTGTCATGTCATGGTTCTTTTCAGTACACTGAGCCAGGATCTGCTGCAAATGACTCTTACCTATCTAAGCTTTCTGGATTAGTTCTGCAGTTACTGGAAAAGAATTTAAAAATCAAAGTAGGTGTCCCTGAGTAGAGGCCAGTCAGGATAGGGATGATATTTTATGCTGCAATATGAGTTTGAAGAATAAATTTCCTATACCAGAGCACTGCTGTGTTAATCTTTGAGTTGAGAGTGGATTTTAGAAGCAGGAAGATTTGTATTCCCAGGCTTCTTGTCATTCTTATTATGATGGTGAAAAGACTATGGGAGAATAGTGGTGCTTTAAAGGGCAGTGCATGCTTTCACTTCTCACCCCCCTTTTTCAACATCATATTCAGTGGTTTGTCATTGAAGATGGCAGGTGTGCTCTATGTTGTGATTGTTTTTCCAGTGTGCACTACCTACTGTACATTCTCTTGTTGGGGGATGTGTTAGCAGGGAGGAATTAGAAACTGTGCACTGCTGCTTTGAGAGCTCCTGTTATATGTAAGCATCTAGTCACAATGATTATTTATTTGAAACCCACCTAAGACTTGGATTTCTAAATATGATGCAGATTTATCTTCAGTGATATTAAAGAACACGTTTACACTGATCTTGTGTACTTGGTTTTTAATTTTCCTCCGAGTGCAGTTCTGGTTTGGCTAGTTTTTTAATGGATTCTTATTGGCCTGATTTGGATAGGGCTAGTTAAAGATTAGTGCAATGCTTTATGCCTAGACAGGTATTTAGAACAGCTTCGTGTACAGCAATTGTATGAGTCTATATTAAAAACAAAATGCTGATGTTCTTCAGGTGTCTTGTAGAATGTTTGAAGGTGTAAAGTACTTGAACTGAGTGAGAATTTCCCCTTCTGTGTATATATCGGGCAGTCCTGTTGCAGTTTTTGTAGGACACAGGAGCAATCCTGTCTGCAGTAACAAAAATCAGACATGATTAAAGCATAGCTAACTACTTGCACTTAAGTCTTAATAGAAGAGCAATGTGGACACTGGTAATCTGTGACTCAAGTATAGTAGTTTGACTCTTGTAGTCTGGCCAGTTCTAGCAAGCTCATCACTTTGAGATAGTATCTGGTCTGCTGCAAAATTAAAGCTGATTTTTGGCTTTGGGTGTGGGATTAACTTGTTTGTTGTCTTGAGTTCTGTGCTCCCAGCTGTGCTGTTCTGTTTCATCTTCTTTGTAACCCAAGCTATTCCAGATCTTTCATCCTCATTGCCTTTTTTTGTGGTTTCTGGTTCACAATTTTTTTAAGTTGATCTGCTTGTTCCTGTTCTGATAGTGGACATAGCATGGCTTGCCTTAGTGGCAGAGTTTTTTTGTTTCCTAATCCTTTTTAAGATGGCCTTTGTTCTACCATCTCTTGAGCACTGCCCTGTTCTCAAAATAATAGTGACAGTTATTTCAGTATCTTTCATCAGCAGTGATAACTTGTTTGGTGTGTATCATTGCATGTCTATATTCAGGGTTTTTCCCCTCTGGTTAGTGTGATACATGCATGGATAACAAACAAATGCACAGTGAAATGGTAGATAAAATTCAGTATTTTAAGGTATTTCTGGTCTCTGCAATCAGAATTCCTTTTCACTTCTTGAGTAACTTCTGTTTATATTCTTGCCAAGGTAGCATAAATTTTGAATATAACAGGTCTTTTGGTTATTTATGGTGGTCTACTTCATTATGAAAACTGATTCCCTGCTACTTAACCAGTCACTTATATATGGAAAGATCCTTCCCATTAGCTTGCGTAGTTTTGGGAGAAAAAATCTAGTTACATGAAACAGACCACTTAATCCACATCTGTTGATTCTTCCTGGAAAAAGCTAGTAGAGTTGAAGCTGCCTGCAAAACGCAACTCCACACTTCCTCAAAAGTACTCTTCTCCTTTTTTCACTAGTGCAAATGCTATTTGATTCTCCTGTATAGATACTAATCAACCCTGTCTTGGTTTTCAGGTTTAAATGGGCAGGTGAGGAGTAGCCTAAATCTTAATACTCAAGCTCCTCTACAAAGTCTTAAATGTTGAAGTTGGGGTGTTAGAGCCAAATGAAATGCTATACTTAGTGTCTGAGCAAGGCAAATGGGACAAATTGCCTTACTGTTGTTAGTTTGGAGTAAAACTGGAATAGGTCTTAATGTACTGCCAATGATAAACTTAAAACAAATGCCTCTGTGGGGGATATTGTTGATAACTGTCATGAGACCTTTAATGAAATTATTTGGCATGTATTGAGCTAATAAAGTTAAACTTACAAGTTTTTCAACATGCTCTTCAAATTAGTGAGCCATTTTATCATGTAGCTGACTATCAGCTGGTTCACAGTACCTATAAATAGGGAATTTACATCCAGTGGCAAGTATATCTTAGTCCTCTGTGGAGATTGTGATATGCTTTCCTGAATGATTTGTTTTCTGAGTTTAACTATGCCACAGATCCTCAAAGTGGGAAGGAAGGCTATCTCAGAGTACTGTGGAATGATGGGATTCAGTTTTATAGTACTGGCTCAGAGAAATGAAATTCCAATTGGATTTAGTGGCTGAAGGCAATTGCAGCTTTTCCATATCAGCAGAGGGTCACTAGGTAGAAAGATGGATGTTATTGTATATCATAGTTTGCCTGATAAGATTAAGATGATTTAGTCTCTGAATGCTATGGGAAAGCTGTCTGTAGAGCTGTTGTTAACCTAGCAGGGTAAAGGTAGGAGTTCAGTTCTTGTAAAGGCAGTGAGTAGTCTTGGTACAGGAACTACTTCTGGGCTTGCTCTAATGCAGGTTCTAGTCTTCAGTTGGTGAGTGTACTTCTATGCTATAGAAAAGTATAAACAACTTTGACACATGGCATTGCAAAAGTCAGACATCTTTGGTTTAAAAAATGTTCCTTTCTCTTTGGCTTGGGCCTATTTTGTTCTAAAATATTGCAGTCTCAAAGGGGTCTATAACAAATTCTGCTGAATGGGAACAGTCCATCTGTTAGATGTGATACATGTTAAAAGATTTCAGTTTATGCTTTCACTGCTTTGGCAAGCCTAGCATAGCTTTGTGCTTCTTTGTCCAGAGCCCTGTCTTAGTAAACTGCTTGTGTAAATAATTTCCTGAAGTAAGATCTTTTGGCATTTGAATATTTACCTGGGCTGCTTTAACCCTGTGCTTTCAATTCAGCAATGAAGAGGAAATATTTTTGTGGTCTCATTTGCTTTTTAATTGAAGCAAGTAATGTGGATTTTGGAGTTCTTCCAAAACACTTTTTTGTCAGCGGCGCTGGAACTTTGGAGTGGGAGGACCTTTGGATTAAACCATTAAGAATTCAGTTGGGAGCAGAGATTCTTGAAGGATTTGGAAAAAGATTCCATTTTAACTTAGTGTTTTCCATTTTCATCTGCATCCCACATGTAACTGAATATTGTTTCTTTGCATTATGTTAGCCTCTCCTATATAGGTCAGTGATCAGTTCCCTACAGTTTCAGTTGGTGTAGAGAAAGCTGTCTTCAGCACAAAGATGGTTAAAAAAGGAGACACTGGATATGGAGGCAGAATAGTAGGGTATGGCTCCCTGCTGAAGATCCTCATGGAAACCTTCCCTGGGCTTGAAGAACAAAGCTTAGTAGGTTTTCCAGGATCTGATCAGAGCTGTCTGTAACTCAGTTAAATGCATTCTGCTTTCATTTTCCTGTAGAAAAATGCCTTCCTGGGCATTGCATGGGAATGGCACTGATGTTGCTGTAGTGCATTTTGGCTGATTCTGCTGCAGATACTTTGCTTAGCTCATTCTTCCATGTTTTTGTAACCTGGTTAGATTGTGAAAACCAGCATAGGTTTTTCTTCATTGCTCCTCTGTACTGTACGGGCAGTGCTATGCTGCTGGCCACTCCATTTTCTGAGCATTTGAGAAGCTTCTTTTGTGGATGGAAAGGGCATCAGCTCAGCCTGGTGCTAGTCATTCCTCAGGTGGCATGAGAAGTGCTGACTGGCCTAAGTTTGTTCTGGTGATTGGTCATTGTAATAGCAGGCCCAAGATCTATGCCACTGTGCTTTGGGGGTCTCATTACTGCTTTTCTCTCACCATAAATAACTTCCAGGGTTTCTAAAGTGAACACTGAAGATTATTCAAGGTAGTCAAAGACTTCTGTCTAGGCAAAGGAGAGAGCTAATAGTGTTGTCGTGAAGTCTGTATTCCAGCAACTTGGCTTGTATGTGCAATAAAACCCTGTGTAGGAAAATAGGGGAAAACTGGAAAAAGATCTTGGGTGGGAGTTTTATTCTGCCTGTATCCTTCTGTGCTGGAGTTGGCTGGGCTGTCATCCAAACAGCACGTTGGTGTTTCCTCCTGTACCCAGGAAGGACTATCTGGGCTGGCTGGTTTGGCCCTTCCAGTTCCATAGCCACAAGCAATTCAAAGCATTTGCTGCTCAGAGCCTGGCTTCCTGGATTGACAGAAGCAGTCCTGAAGCCTTTGTAAGGTGTCCGAGAGTATTTGTTAGTGTTTGATAATGTCTAAGAGCAACTGAAATATCATAGTAAAAAACTGCTTAGGATTTTACTCTGAGTAGGCTTAGTCTTGTGAAGACTAGAGCTTGTAAGATACTGTGCAAGTCCACAGGAAGGCTTTCCTCTTCAGGTCCCAGCTGATGATCACATCTGTTCCCATTTGCTTAAATGTTCATCTTCTAATATGTAGTCACTTGCAACTTTTTTTGTAATTTAGTAAATGATTGGTAAGCTTCCTGCAGTCCATTTATGAAAGTTTAAAATCAAAGCCTAAGTTTATTTGTTACAGTTCAGAGTGTTTGGGTCACAAACAGTGGAAATCAAAAGTAAATGGTTATTCTACTAAGACGCCTCAAAATGCCTAAATGTTGAAGTAATGGTCTACTGTACTTTGACACCAGCTATCTTAAATCTGAGAAACACTACTGGATGCTGGTGATGGACCTTGGGGTTTTATATTTTGGAGCTGGTGCACTGTAAAATGATGCAAGTTATGAGCTACCTTGCTGCTTTTGGCAATCCAGTGCACTGAGGTTTTGTAGTTTCAGCCTGGTTGCTGTTGATACTACTTTAAATCAAAACAAAAAATGCTTGCCTTTGTCAAGTGTCAAACAGATGGCAAACAAAAGAGGGTTTTGCAATCAACTGCCAGTGGACCATGACAAAAGGCAAATGACTTTCTGGTTTGTGATGGGAAGCAAACTTTAAAATATTTCAGATTCTCAGATGATACCAACTAGCCTGGCAAGCTTGCTACCTTTTCTAATATATTTGAGCAGCAGAAAGTAATGTGCATTCCTGGCTGCCTGGCTTTAGTGTGGATTATTAATGCTTTCACAGCAAAGAACTCCAGGTGGGATGCTAGGGCTGTGAGCCATAACTCAGTGTAAATGGTGAGGGGACTTGTTAAGCATTAGAAATTGGGATGCTTACAATTGATTTTAAAGCATTGCAGTAAATGTGGACATCTTTCTCTTGAACATGTCCTCAGGCTGAATAAAAGTACAAGACTGGGAAGCAATGAAGACTTTTGGAAGTAGGAGCCCAATTTGTTTGTTCTATGTGAGCCTTTTGTCATGTTGGGATAACAGATAGACAGTGCTGAATCATGACTAGTATCTTACTTTGTGTATTATAACAGCACATCCAAGCTGAGATTGATGTAAAAGTATGTGATGAGAATCCGTCTGAGGTGAGAGGACTTGTAGATCACTGACTGCACTGAGAACAGGACTTGACCTCTGATTCACAAGGTAGGGCACACTCCCTTGTAGGTGTTGTAAATCTGACAGATGTTTGAGGTATATGAAGCCTGTTTCATTGCTTTGTCTTTTTATGTGGACTTGAGCCTACCTGAGGTAAAGCATACAAGCTCTGATGGCAGTCCTTTACTTCTGAGCTTTATGAACTCAGGAAAGGAAGATGACATGCTGCACTTTCCTGTACTAGTTGGGATCTGTCTGTAGACTTTGTGTATATGAATAAACTTGTGGGACTTCATGAAGTACCATACATAGTGAAAGTCTCACTGTATAACTAAAGTCTGCAGCAAACAACGGGAACTGTGCTTAGTTCAAGCATTTGACTGTAGTTCCAGCTCACACATACTGCATTTTTAGCCTGTCAATACAGTGCAGCTGATGCAAGGTAAATGGAGTATTCGTCTTATTCTGCCCTTAAAAGAACTAATACTGGTATATCTGGAAATAACCAATATCTGATTTAATACTGAAAGCACGGGCATATAGTTATACTTTGCATATACTCCTATATTTTTACAAATTGGTTAGCTGCATATATACTATCTGCTTGCACGTATTTAATGCTTAATACTGTTTGTGTGGTAAATCACAATGGCAAATGGGTTCAACCTTAACCTGATGCATCACCAATGCTTGATCTTTTAGAGTTGGGCTCTTGGGATCTAGCTGACATAAAACCTGTAGAACTACATATGTACTCAGTCTTCCAGACTAGCCTGTGCTAAACTTTGTATGTGGAAAACACTGGAGATTGCCTTCTCTCCTATTGTGTGGAAGAGCACCTACTTGAGACTAACATGGTCTACACAAAGGACATTGTTCATGTTCATGCTGCCTCGCAAAGGCTGAAGCAAACATCATGATTACAATGAAAACCAAAGGTAAATCAGGCCACCTACATTATCAGATGACTGGCACATGAATATTGGGTGATAGAACAGGAATAGAGCTTGCAAGTGCTTCTACGCCAGGTGGAGAACCTGAAAAACAGGGTAACTAAACTGCTGGACATCAAGCAGTCACCCTGATGTAACATGCGGGAATGGCCAAGGTGGTGTTACCAGGCCACAAACATTACAGGACAAAGTGGGATGTGCAGGTGGGATAACAGTGTCAAAATACTAGGTTTTAGGGTGGGACTTGCTGTGAAATCATCATGGTTGGAAGTCTTCTATTGCCTTTTTATTACCAGGACATTAGAAGTGTATCCTTCTCAAGAGCAGATGGGTAAGAAAGTGATTGGGACAGAGGATAGTGGTGGGGTGTTCCCACCTCATAGGCAGATCCCAAAGCCTCCCTGGGGGAGATGTAGAGATAACTTGAATGCAATCATAGTTGCTGCCTAGAGCAGCTAGTGGTAGATAAGACTTGATTTGTTTTTCAGTGCTAGTTTGACAGATGTTAGCTGGAGATATTAACTGTATGATAGCTATCATAATATGGTTAAGTTTCTAGCATGGTTGGAAGGAACAGATAACATTTGTTGGTTTTGCAGCTTTGTTTTTAAACTATCAGAAGCAAGATGCCTACAATGCCTTTGCACAACCTGGATACTTAAAAGTGCTGTCTTAGAAACCTGGGTAGAACATGGCCTTGCTGCAAGTAGAAGCCTAACACCCTCTAATGACTTGATGGGAAAGCTGAGGAGGTGTTTTGGGGAAGAGGTTGGCACATCAAAAAAGCTTGTGCAAGCAAGGAAAATAGAAAAGTCTGTAAAACATGGAAAATCAAATGTAAACAGGAAACAAAATGGGCAAAACCAGAATCAAACAGTAATTTGCAAGGTGTGTTTCAACAGAGGAGACCCATAAGTCTTAATGTATTGCAAGTGGGAAGTCAGCAAGGGAATTAAAGGAATGTGCCGTGGCAGAGGGAGGAGTGATAGAAGCTCAATGACTTTGCATCAGTCTCTGCTGCTGCAGGGATTGGGCGGATTTCTACCTCCGTGTTCTTTGCAGTAGGTAGCTCTGGGTATCTGGATAAACTTACAGTAGATAAACAGGAAACATTAGGCTGTGTGTGCAAGGGAGATATCAGGAAGCTGCCAAGACCACAGTATTTATCTGAGAGTCCTGAAGGAATTTGAATACAAAGCTGGAAAGTTGCAGGCAAAAGTCTACCTTTGTGTTGCAAAGAGTTCCTGTGCCAGAGGCCTTAAGGAGCTGTCAGAGTTATTCCTGTTCACAGGAAGGTCTCTGGGAGCTACAAGCTGTCAGATACTGTGCTAGGAATAAAAATCAGTAGTAAAGATAACGAGCACTGAACACATAGGTAAGCACAGTCTATTTGGGAAGAACCACTGTGGCTTCTGTAAAGAAAATCTTGCCTCACCTGCTGGAACACTATAGCAGTGCCTCTTTAGGCATGTGGATAAAGGGGATCCAGTCAATGTAATAGATGTGTGGGACATTGTCAGAGGCACAATAGTCACCAAACACTGAGGAAATAATATTGCTGTAGGATCAGGGGAAAGTTCCTTTAAGGTCTGAAAGCTGCTTAAAGGGTAGAAAGCAAGAGGTAGGGCTTACTAGTCACTTTTGCAATAAAGAATCAGATTTGGGGGCCCCAGGAGTGGATGCTGGGACCAATGCATTTGGTATTTTTATTGCTATTCCAGAAGAGGGCATCTCAACATCCCAGTTTGTCAGTAGTAGTAAGCTCTTTCAGGTAGTCAGTGCAGCACTGGTGGCAAGGAGAAGTGAAAGAATCTCCCCAAACTGACTGGATGACCAAAGTGGTAGCAGGTGGGTTTCAGTGCACTGTAGATAAAGGTGGGACAGTGCACCAAGGGGGGAAGATGATCTACAAGTGTGTTTACATGATGCTGAACTTGAAACTGGCATTTGTAAATCTGGAAGGTGACTAGAGAATCTTTATTGATAGGTATCTAAAGTCATAATCCATGTGCAGCAGTGGAAAAAAGCCAACAGGATGCTAAGCATCAAGGAGGGTATTAAGAGCAAGAGGGTATCATTTATGTAAAACTTCAGTGCAGTTGCACAAAAGTTTGAGTTACAGTTCAGACTTCCACCTCAAGAATGAGAGTGGAGTTGAAGAAGATGCAGAAAAGGACCTATAAAATGATGAAAGGGATGGAGCAGCTGCCTTCCAGGTAGCAAATGAAAATGCTGAACCCCTCCAGTTTAGAGAGAATGCATAGAAGAGGTATGTCTGAGGCTTATGAAACCATGAAGGCAGTGGATGAGCTGAATGCAAAGCTACTTTGATGAATCCCATGATTCCAGAGGTAGGAAATGCTTGGACATTGGTTTAAAGTAGATGAAGTGTACTTGTGTACAGCACATAGTGAGCTTTGGGAACTTGTTACTGCAAACAGGCAAAGGTGTGCCCTCTAACATCCCTATTCCAGTGGATGCTGGAGGAGTCTGAGGAGAAAGATCCACTGAGAATAGCTGGGCCTAAACAGCATCTCTGATTGCCACCATCCTAGGCAGGCTAATGAGCTAGACTGACCTTTGGTCTGACCTGGTGTGGTATTTCATATATTCTATCTTTCTGAACCCCTTTCTCATAGGTAGTGTTTACTTTTCCATCTTTTACTGTTCTCCAAGCATTGTTTGACACTTTGCTTGGCTGATAGGGGTAAGAGCCTGTGAATTTTTGGGGACAGTTGTGAAAGAACTGGTATGGAGATATGAGTTGTGAATTTCTAATGTCCTTGGATATGGGTTATAATGAAGCGTGCGCTTACATTCTGACAGGTCCAAGAACCTCCCTTGTTTTCTAAGCAGTTATTTACTAGATTAAGGGTTGGTTACTAGATTTTAGACAAAAAGCATGTTGCTATATCTTAAGCAGTCAATGGATGAAGAGAACATATAGACCTAAAGGATGTGAATCCTTGCTGGTTTGTGTGGCATATCTTAACATTTTGTTTGCTTCCCATGGCCCTTGCGTGTTTGTGGCCCTTTAACATCTGGTGAGTTAAGTTCAGGATTAGTAAGTGTTCCCATGAGGTCCCAAACAGCAAATTCCACTTTCATGTTAAAATACTAGCTGGTTACAAGACAAATATCTAATTATAAGAGAAGATTCCACTTCGATTAACAGTTCAGGTCCATGCTGAAGTACTTGGTTTAGATTTCCAACCCAGTCTCATTAATACAGAATATGGTGTGTAACTTCAAGTAAAATCAGCGTGAGAACCTTTTGTATGCTACTTTGGAGGGGAAAATTTAGGTCAATGGGAATTCCTCAGATAATGTCCAAAGGCTTGGAGTGTCTGTGTTAAGCCCTAATGTTGGGAAAACTTTGTGACCACAGGAAAGTCGCTTTTAAACCTTTAAACACACTAGTTCTTGGGCTGTCTGGGGTAGCCAGTTCCTTTCTCTTGCTTCCCCCCACCTCTTTTTACCATATGTCTCCTGGGAGTGTCATCTTATATGGGTATACAGTATCTGTCATGATGCAATTGACTCCTGGGGTGCTTATGTTCCAATTAACACCTCTAAAAATGAGGAAGCATGTGGGAGTAGAAATGGGAGTGGGAAGAACTTGGATATTCCAAAAAGTTTTGATTTTTTCCCCCCTTGCTGCTCAAAGTGACTCATCCAAACCATATGTGTCCAGTTGTTACTTGGTTTTGCAATAGTTGATTTCCATGGGGCAGCCTTCTTAAGTGCTAATCACCTGAGGGGTTTATCTAGACTCAGTCTTTCAAGCTTTTTGGCTGCCTGCCGAGGTCTCAGCTGGTTTAAGGATTTAAGAGCACAGCTGAGCTGTTAATTGATTGTGGTGAGATTTCTTTGGATGCTGGAGGTAAGCACACCTTTGGGAACAGAAAAGAGAAGTTTTCCTTTTTTAATGTACGGTGGTTAGTTTCAAGACTGCAGTAAGAATGGCCTGAGGGCTGGATAGCTGAGGCTTGGTTTTGAAACTAGTGTCAATAGTTGATGGTCTGAGATTGCTTGAGGCGGGGGTGTGGTTTTGTGTGCTTTGAAAACTTAAGGGAAAATTTATTTCCCATTCAAGAATAGGATTTGCCTTGCTGCCTTAGGCATGTGCCAGAAAAGCTGCTAGGACCACCAGCAGCACTGGAAGAAGTGAGTGAAAGTTATTCTCCAAGCCACACAGTCTGAAAAATCTTGGAGGATTTTAACATGGATAAACCTGTCAGCAGGTATCTAATCTATTTTTCAGTTGTTCAGATAGAACCTTGCTGTCTACAGAGGGAGAGATGCATTAAACTTGTATGGTTAATTTTCCCCAAAGTTAATCAGTGATGTTTAATTGCCTTAAGACACTCATCTTCACTGGTTATCTCCCAACTAGCACCTTGACCCAAGCTTGGAGCTTAGAAGACACAAAAATCAGCAAACTAGGAGGGAAGAAGAGGCTGACAGTAAAGATAGCTTGCTACTGGGGGCACCCAAGTGGTTCGTAGGAAGTCCCTGACCTAGGGAGGGAGATCAGTTCTGCTCATCTCTGGAAGGTGAGAGGCCTAGGCTGAAAGTTGGTTATGTTGAAGGCAGCAGCTGTGGCTTTGCATGGCTTTGGTTGTTTGGTGCAGAAAGAATATCTATGACTTTTTCCTCTTTTACCAGTGTTGATTCGCAGCCAGGGAAGAAGGGAGAGCTGTGCTTTATTGGCCAATTAACATTTTTGTGAAATGCTTATTTCAGTTTGGGATGCTTTTGTAGCACTAAAACCTTCATCCCTTGAGGTTTTTTTCCTTAAAAGAACATGTTTGAAAAAACACAGCCTATAAGCCAAACACTACAAAGTTTTTACCTGATTTGGGGGGTTAAAATACTGTGAAACAAGTAGCTCTTCCCATCTCTGTGACTTGTCCAAGTACCATAATTCAGCCAAGGCGTTCAGAACTCAGCAAATTTCACACTGAGTTTGTGGATCTGAAAGATGGATGGTCTTCAGCGTTTGTTGCGAAAGACAGAAAAAGCTCAAGTTCTTCTTGGCTGAGAAGTAAAACCTGGTAGGGTTGCACTTAATGGCATCCTTTTAAATTGCCTCGTGGAAGGGTCAGTGCCTGTGACCGCAAAGCCTGGGGAAAGGAAAAAGTGAGCATGCTTCTGGTAGCATGTAGGCTTGTAAATAAATCCCCAGTCCCCAGAGAAGTGACAGGTGGTATTACTGACAGCTTCGAGGGCCCTCTTGAGGCTTCACCGTTGCCCTTTTTGTTAGATGGCAAGAGCATGCTATTTCCTCCTCACGGAAGGGGTAGCTGTGGAGTGCTCAACCACCTGCCTTGATGGATCACTCCCAGATGGCCTTGGAGTCTGGCGATGTGCATGAAGCAAATGGACATTGAGTTATGTGCATTAACTGCTCCCGTGTCTTTTTGTGGCATGCTACCCCTTGCACAGAGGGTTTCCACTCCCTTGATTTGTGGGAGGCTGCAGACAGTGCCAGGCAAGTGCTGTAAATAATGTCAGCTAGTCTGCTGCTCTTTCCAAGGGAGTTTTGGGCTTTTTGAATCAATGTTGCCTGTAAGCAGCCCTTCCTTGTATTTGCAGAGTACGTATGCAGAAACCTCAGGGTGGGGATGGGTTATTTAAGTTATGATGAGGCAAGGTGTGTACACTATGGCATGGCAGTGTGAGGCAAACCTGGGCTTGTGAAGCTTGCTTATGACCAACTTCCTTCTCTGAGGAGTAATAGCTGGAGGGTGGGGAAAGCAGAGGGGCAGTGAGGTTTAGGTGCACTGCAGATGCTCATGATGGTACAGAAGGTCCAGCACTAAGCATTACAAAGATGCTGTTGTGTGGGAGGTGACAGTAAAGGAAGAACAACTCAGGCCACAGCATTATTTCTGTTAGCATCTCCTAACATGAAGATGTGAGATCTGCAGCCTCACTGTTTGGCCTAGTGAGTTGATTCATGAGTGAGGTGGCTTTTAAAACAAACCAAAACCCAAACTGTGGGTTTTGAGTATTTACCTGAGGATGAGATCAGTGAATGTTTGTTTCCCTTGGTCTGGTAGCCAAGGGAACAACCAGGTCTAACAGCTGGAAGCAGTCTGTAGAGATCACATGTGGTTTCTGGGGCTTTTCTCCCCTTAGGCAGTGAAGTTAAAGGTCTCTTGAGAACTTCAGTGGTAGACCTTAACAGGCACGTCATTCTGTTGATACGCAGTGGCACAGCAGTGCAGCTGGCCTTGGTGTGGAAAATGGTCTGTGCCAGAAGAAGAGACAAGGTTTTGGCAATGTGAGTCTTAGATCTCAAGCAGTTACACCTCTTCAGGATACAGCATAACTCTTCTGACCTTTGAGATCTGAGCGTATGTAGGTGTTCATCTATGGTTTGTTTGGCAAGTGCCATGGTATCACCTCTGTGTGAGTATCACTCTAATATAAAGAAAAGGTATCTTTTATTGAGTGCTACTGTGGTCACACTGCTGTCTGTCATTAAAACTGTTGCTCAAAAGTTCATGCTCTAAACTTGGTTTCCTCAAGTACTGGCTTATACTGGATGTTTGAGTGTCTTCTGAGCAGGTGCTTTGCCAGTGCTTGTGGCTATGAGAATGTATGTTCACTATTCATTTTTGCCTTCCTAGTAATGATCAGTTGAGCATTTAATTGTTGCGATTGTTTGATTGTTAGTTAAGACTATGGTGGTTTTTTGTTTTTTTGAACTAAATTTAGTGATTACTTGATGTTAAAGCAGGTCATAGAAGAAGGTTCTGTGGTGGCTCTTTGTCCCACAAACAATTTTTGTGTGGGAGGATCACTACCAGCAACCAAAAATTGTATTGCTAAATATCTGGAAAGACAAGCTGTCAGGGAGTCTTGTTCTCCCTTCTTGGACTCCTTCTCTCCTGATAGAGCATGGTGGGTAATCATAATGAGTATAAGCACCACGTCGGACCCTTTTCTAAACTTGTTAGTTCCTGGATGTGCAGATGTGGATATAGAGGATATACAGAGAAGGTGCAGGTGGGAGTTGCAAGCAGACAAGACTTTCTCTCTAGTAGCTGGAATGTAAAAGAGCCAAGATAGTAAGATTAGAATCAGAAGAAGGAATTTCATGGTGGTAGAGAGTTCATTGTTTCCATTTGGATGCTGCTAAAGGAGAAAGTCATGGTACAGTTGAACCTGAAAGGGAAAAACATAGCAGAGTCTGTATGCTGACAGACAGGAAAAGAGTGAACCTATTGTTCAAAATTCTGCCTGTTCATTCAGCCAGCCTTTTCGGGAGTGGTTCTGTTCAGCTCAGTGGAAAACAGGCACCCAGATATTATTCTGTCTAGGCAAGAAATTGGTTCTGAACTCAGTTGGATGATGGAGTGTTTACTTGCTTTCTTTTCTGTGAGAAATCTTAAGAGCAGATCTCAATCCTCATTCATTCATTGTGCAGCCTGTGCATTCACAGTGCAAGAAGAGATGTTGCTAAAGAAAACCAAGCCCAACCAGCAGGAGATCTGTCCTTGAATGTAAAGCGGAAACATGTGGCTAAGCAGAACAACTGAACATCAAATCAGTGGATTATAGCATGGTTCTGGGTCTGCTGGTAACTCTAGGAAACAAGACCTAGCTTGGCCACATTCAGAGCAACTTAGTTCCATGCAGAGGGTTCTTTCCTCCTATGTCAGCGTAGTGAAATGTTTTAGACTCTCCCTGGTCCTCTGCAGATAGGAAGGCAGGGTCTTGTGAGAATTTATTGTGTGTTTTGGGAGATTCAGATCAGTGGAGTTGATATGAAATCTTTACAGGCTTTGGAGAGCAGTTTCAACTGTTTTAATTTGTTCAGAGTTGGTATGTTGGATATTCATTTTTCCTGAAATGGGAAAGGTTCATATTTGGATCTGCATGCTCACCTGGCTTTTACTTCTCTTTTGAGAGACCTTTGTTCCTTACTTAAAGGATCTTACTTACCAAAGCTCCTTACTTGGAGCTTTTGTTGTCACTGATGGAAACCCTCCATTTCTGTTCTCGTAAGTTTAGAAGTCTTTCAACTTAGGAAAAGTGAAAAGGATTCCCCCTCTCTGATGTAGTGCGAGTACTGAGTGGATGCTCAAGGGGTTTGAAAACCTTTTTGTTAGTAACTAGTTCATATAGAACATTAGGGATTTCGTTTCCAGGCATGCTACAAAATACAAGTTTTCATTTCTTCTGTATTAGCTGAAGCTGGAAATACTCTGCAGTGATAGCAAAACGCCAGTAGGATATTTTAACTGAGCTAATGTCTGGGGGAGGAAGGGAAGTATCTTCTTTTGCAGTCTTGGATACGTGTTTGTTTTAAATCTTTTGGCCTCAGCAGAAGGCTGAAAAAGAACAATGTGTTTCTGTAGTTTCCTAGGACTGTCTAGCCTTGGGGGCAAGAGGTCTCTCTTTAAAAATCATTTCCTGTTCAGTTTATCTCCTAAGGGTTTTGTCCAATTCCCACTGTAGCCAGTTACGAGTCTTCTGCTGACTTAGTGCAAGTTGAGTTGGATCAAGATACACAATTTTAAGTGTGGAAGAGTTTAATAGAACAGACTAATTAATGCTTCAAAATAAGGGCTGTGTGCTCTGTGGCAAGTAAAATGGCTTTTCTCTTCCAGCTGTGAACATGAGTAGTAATATTGACTCTGGAGCTTTAAATGTCACTGACATTAGCTCGTCATCAGAAGTGATGGATGATCGGTTTCAATACGTTAGTCCACTGGAAAGTTAGATTGCCCTGTTTTTTTTCCAAAGAAGGGTGGTAATTGCTACCACAATGCTCTTTTTTATAAGCAACTTTACTGCTTTACTTTATAGGAATAAATCATTTCTGGGTGGGTTGAATGATCCCACTGTGACGTTGCTCTAGAGCACACAAGCTAGGAAGGATATGGGAGTCTGGTCAAGCTGAGAGAATATTTTCACCCTTTAAATTCTTACTCTAACTTGTACCTATCCAATTTTCAGGAGTTTGGTATCTGAAGAGCTTTTGGTGAAGCCGTAATTGTTTTTGGTTTGTTTTTTTCCGAGAGCAAGATTCTTTAGCAAGTGCTACTGCTTCAACAAAAAGGCATTTAGAAAAGTTTCAAGTAAACTGGAAATTCTCTCTACCTTCTGTAGTTAGTACTCGGAATACCTGGCTGTAGGAAGGCCACTGCAGTAGGCACAATTGTAGTGGGAGCGCACTGCATTTAGCAAGGGGATGTTGAAAGGATTCAGAAGGAAAGGAGTGCTGGTAAGCTGTGACCCCACATGTGTCCCAGTGCCTGTCCTGGAAAGCACTGAGGTACCTTGTTTGCAGTGCCTGTACCAGATGGGTGGGCATCCCCTCCTCTCTAGGTTGACCCAAGGCTGCTTTGATTTCACAGTACCACCCTGGTAAAGAAGTGGTGGTAGCAGCAGTCCCAGCTATGCAGCCTGCCTAAAGGAGAAACATGATTATGTGTATGCTGAGATGTTCAGAAAGTGAGGCAGAACATATGGGAATCTATGAAAGAAGGGGAAAGTACATTAAAGTGATTAGTCTTTAATACCCAGCTTCTTCCAACATCTTTGCAAATATTGACTATGAGTCATTCTGAAGCCTTGTCATTTTTCCTGTGGTTAAGAGTTCCCAGACTTTTGTAAGATGTGTCCCATTAGAAGCATGGATCTTCTCCAGCATCTCTTACAGTGATCTAGGCTATTATAAACAAAAGTCAAGAAACCTTAGCTCAAAGCTTTTACAAAATATATATATAAATGTAGCATTGACACAGCCAAGGTAGATGTAAGGGGCAGTGTCCTGATTCACGCATGGATATAAAACAAATGTTTACTTACGCTATGTTATTTGTAATAGATGTACTTTTTCTGCCCTGGTGACAGCAAATGCCAAAGACTATAAACAATACCACTTTGCCTGGGCTCAGTGTGGAACCAGATGTTTGAATCATCTTGCTCTCTAGCACCCATATTTCTTCCCTTTTGTCAGTCAGGATGTCAAGTTTCATTATTCCCCAGATTTCACTATTCTTTGGGGAGCAGGCACAATAAATCTTTACATGGTAAAAATTTTTGTAATCTAGTCAGAAAATAGCTTTTCTCTTTTTTTTAATAGAAGTTTAGCAGGAAAAAAAAGGAAACATTTCAGTTCCTTCTTGGAAGGTCTGATGTGGTGTTTTTGGGAAGAGAATAGGAATTGTGAGTTGGCTACGCAATCTACATCTTGAGACCCAACCAGACAGTAGGAACAATACATCTTCCAGAGCATGCAAGACAAAAGGTGGAGTCGTGTTCCCACTGAAGCCCATGGGAAATGTCCCACTGACTTCAGAGAGAACAAGAAGCCACCTCAAGTCTAGCACGACATCTAGATAACACATCTGGCCAGATGGCAGAGAGCTGTGGGAAGGAACTGTGCGGGCTCTGATTGCCTGAAGATGGTGAGAAAGACTGCCTAAAGCATAGGAAACAGCAGAGGGAAAGGGGGAGGGGAAAAAGTTATGGATATTTTTAATCTTTGATTCAAGTTTTTTGTTACTTTTCAGTTTCATAAGAGGGAGAAGATGGTGCTGTTCTCCCTCCCCTTTGCCTATAAATTTCATGCTGTCTTTAGGCACCCAGTACAGAACTTAAGCTTTACTAAATGAGTAAAGTCCCCAGCTATAGGCACCAAAAATTCTTAACAGGGGGAACGGAATTCCAGAAATACTGGCATATCCAGGGTCTCATCACCTTAATGGCACACAACATGGGCCACTTTCCTGTGGCATCATATCCAACACAGTGGCAAACGGTGTTTTTCTCATTAAGCCTTCTTGGGCAGCAGTCATGCGGTTGAAGGGGGTGAATTCAAAGAAAAAGCTCTCGGTTCCAAGAATTCCTGTTCTGAGTTACTGGAGGACTCTCCTATGTCACATGCAGTTGACAAACCCCAAACAACTCTTAGCTTCTCATCCCTGCAGCATGTGTGGTAGAACTTGTGATGTGCAGCTCAGAGATCCTTCAGTGTGCATGCTTGAAAGCTGGTGTGTTTTAGCTGTTAGTATTTTCCTGTGTATTATTGCTGTGTTTGGCAGAGCTGATCTCAGCACTTGCCACTGCAATGTTTGTTGTCCTATATGTAGTAGAGTGGTCAGCTCTATAGTAGCAAAACCAGTCAGTAGGAGGAATAACTGGGGAAACTCAAGTCTTCATCCCATTTGAAGTATTAGTTTCAATATTTTGGCCTGGTGAATTGCTTATTTAGGTAGACCCAATTAACCAAAAACTCATACAACTCATTGCAGACAAAGGCAGAGAGAATTTGAGTATGAGCTATGATACTTAGTACCTTCCCAACTGAAGTGTGTGATTGAGAGAAAGAAGAGGTAGAAAGACATGTTAAGAAATGCTATGTTTCAGAGCATTTCTCTCCGCACACTTTTTTAATGTGATTTGGCACATTTTTTGTGTAATTACTCAGGACCCTATGGAAAGGTGCACCTGAGATAGGGGAGATGGATTTAGCCAAAGGATCTGGGGACAGGAGCTCAGAATTGGAAAGATGAGACAGTATGCACCCAGACACTTCTTGGCAGGGTTATTAACTCAACAAAGGCTTGCATTAGGTTTGATATCCAGGTTAGAGCTGGTTCCTTTGACTTATTTTTTTCAAGTAGGCCATGAGCACCTTTGCAATTTTGTCACCCTCCCAGGGTACAACTTGCAGACAAAGTAGAAACCCTTGTAGTTCAGAGATACTTTACCATGTTTGCAACACACAAACACAAAAGGCAACCTTATGTTTAGAACTCTAGATCATGTTTGTGTTCGGGTGGAGGCTGTCTGTGACCTGTGTGCTAAGTGTGCTTGATTACCTGTGGCATCCTTGTCTGTGCAGCCCAGTAGCTTGCTGGGGAGTGATCAGTGGGGAGAAGAGCTGTAACTGGTTACAGAGGACAACTTTTACCCAGTGCAAGCCAGAATAGCTCCTTTGACTTTTTTGGAGCTATGCTGACTCATACCAGGAAGAGACCTCCCTCTCTAGTTTCTCCTGACTGTCTCCTGGCCTCGTCTGTTTTTCTTATAGTGGTGGGTTATGCTGTATGGACTGCAAGTCGAGAGCTGTTTTCCTGACATCTCTGCTTTGCACTCCTCCTGGAGGAGGCCACTGGCACAAACCCCCTCTCCTTGCAGAGGTTAAGCAAATGGCTGTATTGGCTTCGTTGCAGGATGGAGCTGGTAGGAAATTGAGTGGTGTGCAGTGCCAAACCCATGATGTGTGTGCTCTTTCCATTGGGAACACTGAGTCATAAAAGGAAATAAAAGCTGTTACATTTCTGCGTGATGAAAAAAACGGGCTCTAGTCTAGCCTGTCTTATGAATTCATACAATTTCTGTCCAGTGAACACTTTCTCTATTATAGGTTATGAAACCTGGCTCCCCTTGGTAGAAATTCAATTTATTTCAGCTGAAAAGAATCGGGCGTCACCTTGGATGGGCCTTCTCCTTCCTCACCCCCAGTCAGGGCCAAACGCTAGTCTTGTGACTTTCTAAATACAATTCATGTTCCTTATTTGCTGTTTTTTTAATTTAGCTGAGAAGAGCTTGGCAACATCTCCGTTTGGTTTTGTTGTCAGCTGGTTCTGTTCCTGGCCAGTTTTCCAAGGTAAGTTTGGTAGAAACTAGAGAAGGAAGCACTTCCAATAGCCATTGTACCCAATTCTAATTCTGGTTTCAGGTGCAGAGCAAGAGTGTAAGATATCAACAGGAGAAGTAGTATCAGATACTTTGAGGCAAGGAGTCCTAGCAGAGGACGTGAGTATTCTCACTTCCTATGTCCAGCA
Source organism: Anseranas semipalmata (assembly GCA_013399115.1). Lineage (NCBI taxonomy): Eukaryota > Metazoa > Chordata > Aves > Anseriformes > Anseranatidae > Anseranas > Anseranas semipalmata. Next base: position 325,157 of record VXAA01002950.1, read on the forward strand.
TAAAGGGAATTAGTGAAGTGTCAGGTTTTATTGCCTGATCAGTTACAAAAGTTGTGATCTGATGCTGCTTTCTTCATATGTAGGCAAAGCTTAGGCAAAAAAATTGATTTCTAATTATTCCGGTTGTGAACTGATGCACAGTTGACTTGCAGTTCATGTTGTCCACAGACAGCTATGGTAACTGAGATTTCTGCAACCGCTTCTTTATGTTGCCTCAAATGTGAACAAATGCAGTATAATTTAAAATGTGGCAGAGAGCTCCAACTGCCTTTGGTAGAGGCAGCACAGAAAGGGTAAAAGGGGAACAGACAATCCAACAAGAACAAGTGAGGAACGTTTTGCTTTTAGTGCTCAGACATAGCTGAAGGAATTGCAGCTGCTCGTGCACACCATAACAGTTGATATTTGTGAGTTGTCCTCCTGTGTCTTAGCTGAAACCTGTTATGTTTTGTGCAGTCTGAGCACAGTTGCTCAGCTACTGTGGTTCTGCTGGTAGGAGGTGAGTTGTTGGGGTAGGGTAACTTGATTGTTTGAATGCTGAATGATAGGATCTCCTGAGTGATGCTGTTTTGAGGTGGAAACGTGACCTACTTATACAGTAGCTAACTAGCTGGAAAGCTTAAATCCAGCTACTGTCAGAAGGCTTCATGTTTAAGAAGCAGCCAGCTGCATAACTGAAGATAATCTGGGGAGCTTGGGTGGTAGTGCTGTACTCTGGCCAGTGGCTCATAGATGGAAATCACCTTTGTGCGTTTGCACTCCGCTTTTATTAGCGAGATGATGTGGACATGAGGCATGGCAAAGTGCTTGCTTCCTTGTCTGAGTGAATCCAAAGGATCAGTGGCAATCAGGTGCTTGCTTCTTCTTGTGCTGCAGGTTCATGTCACCAGTAACAACTGCCTGTATGAGCAAGATTAGACACTTGGTGACGATTGGACTTCTCTGCAATGTCCTGCTGGGCCACTAAATTCACTTCTAGCTACCTTAAGCTGTGTTAGTAAAAAAAAAAAAAAAAATTCTTGTTGTTTTGCTTGACTGGACTCACTTTAACTGGTGTTTTTCATGTGCTTTGGGAATGCACCCTCGCTTTTCAGTTCAGCATTCTGAATAAAATGCTGAAGCTATCAGTGCATGTGAATTTCTGGAGGCAGGGTGGTTTCCTGCCCGCAATGGGAATATAGCTTAGAGCCAGGAACTCTGAGTTAAAGACCTTTGTTATTAGAGCACACTGTGGCCTTTGGCATAGCAGTGCTGCTCCCTGATTCTGCTTCTCTACCAGGGAGCTGAAGGTAATTATGGTACCTACCATTTGCAGAAATGCGGAGGATTACTTGAGATGTATGCAGCTTCTTTCAAAACGTAAAGCGATACATCTGTTGAGTATTATTGCTCTGTTAAATTTATTGGGCACTTTGGGATTGTTGGATGAAAGACCGTATATAAATGGCACTTAATTATTGTTATTACTAGAGAAGGTCTGGTACAAAAGCAGTTTATCTGGGAATCCATGATACAAAGGTCTAGAGCGTGCTGCCAACATCTGCTACCACTTAGAACTTCAACCCACTTACAGCACGAGCTACTCTAGCTTGGAGACACAGAGGAGTTGTTTTGTGATTGCTGAGTTGCAGCAGTCCTTTGGTCAGGCTGCTTGTATGTTGGATAAATTCTCTACACCTTACCCTGAGGGAAATGCTCTGCCCTGGTAGGACTGTCCCGTGGATCTGTTGATATTTGTATTACAAGTCTGCTTTAAGCATTGCTGTTTCCCTCCTCAGAGTTAAACAAGAAATGTGGGCTGATGTTTTTTGTTCGTGACCTCAAGTGTCCTCACTAACATGGGCAGGCCTGTACTGTAGAGCACAGCACGAAGTTTTCCAAGGCAGGTAATGAAGCTTTCTGTTGGCTTGAAGCCCTGACAGCTTCTTCAAACTTAGGTTTCAGCATGTGGAAAAATCCATTAGTGTTTGGCTCTGTGTGCACCATCTGCTTTGCTTCTGGAGTGGTGGGAAGGTAAGCAGAAGCTTACCCCTTGGCCTGAAGAGAAACTGGTAACCTTACAGTACCCATCTACTGTGAGGTGTCCACCCAGTGCCTTCTGAAGAGATGAAACCTTCTGCACTTAAAGTTGATTGCTAATTACTGTGGCAGTCTCTTTGGGCCCATTTCCTAGCAATTTGACTGATATTATGAGTTCACTGACAGGCTTGCTTTCTTCTAGCTCTTTCCAAGGGGTGGGAACAGGGCAGGGCAAAGGGCTTTATTTTAATGGTGCTATTTGTGTACATACTGCAGACCAGTAAATCATCAGCCAGCTTGACTGTGAGCAATGCTGTTGGTCATGAGGAGCAGACTGTAAACGACTGGTGGAAAGGTTTTATGTGGTGATTGAACTAAAACTTTTCACCCCAAAGAACCTAGAAAAGATCACTTAGCAATTTGGGGAATATTTTCAGCTGAAAACAACACCCATAATTAATGAAAGAAGAAAGTGCCACTGCTCTTTTTAAGCTACTAATTAAAATAATGCTGGAGTATGTGAGCTTCCAAATCTTTCTGATAACTTTTTATGGATTTTTCCTACTGGATAGGACCAGGAACTGTAGGAAGAGATCTAGCTCAGAATACCAGATGTGTGAGCAGCCGTTCTTCTGAGATGCACGAGAAGGTTGGGAAGGAGTTTACGTCTGAGTCCCCCATTTCACGTGGGCTTCCAAATCTCACAAGAGGAGGAGAAGGGAGGGTTTGACCTCCATCCCTCTCTGGTTTCAGCCAGGCTTGAATTCCCTAGGACACTTCAGATAGATCCATCTGCTGTATCTTCCAGTAGCAGTTGTAATGACATTTTAACTTTTTGCACACAAATACTTTACACTTTATAAATACTTCTACATTCATCCTTTATTCAGGGAAACCTTTTGTTTGGGGCTTGGGGAAAAGAGGACTGCTGAAATCTCTAGGTTCTTTTCCTAGGAGATCTTTCTTCTGGCCTTAGCAGCTCAACTACAAATGGAAGCAGCAAGCAGACTCAAAAATAGAAGCTATGAATAATCTCAGTACTTCTACTCCAGTTTGATCTTTCCTGGTCTTATGACATGTATTTCTTGTTGCTCTTTCCACCCTGAATACATGTAGAGGAATGTTTCCTCAAGCATCTGCCCACCCATGAATCCATACCAGAAAAGGCTTGTGGTTGCTCAGCATACTTGCATCAGTAGTATTTTGGCTAAGAGCAGTGCCAGTCACAGGAGTGCCCTGTGCTCAGAATACATCTGCGATTGCTCTTGTACTTGCTTTGTTAAAATACCAGGAAGGAAGATTGCCCCAGTAGTTTGTAGTTTCATATTTTGGGAGACATGTACTGTTCCCCATTCCCTGACTGGTCTTTTTGGCAGTAAAAGCTGTGCAGCCTCACTTCTCCACTCTGTACAAGAGAGCCTTGCAAGGTAAAGAATGGCAAGGAGTAATTTCCAGGTAATCTCATGGTGACAGGAGCTGTAATTTCCACCGATAAATCTATGGGTTCTGGTTTTGAGTGTGAGTCTCAGGCTTCCCATGTGTGCTGGACTGTAAGTGCATGGTAGGGGAAATATTAATTTGGGCATGGAAGATTGGTCCTTTTGCCAGTGGCTCAGTAGAATGGAACTTAGTATTTGTGCATCGATGTGAATTCTTGTTTTTGCAGAAATCTTGCTGCTTTTTAGGGCAGTGGATCCGTATTTCCTTCCAAAGGCAAGTGAGAGAACGTTGCACTTATGACTTGTCTATCTTTGACTTTGAGGACTGACTACATTTTCAAATTGCATTTAGTGCATATCACATCGTTTCTAATTCTAAACTGCTTGGTTTCACTGCTTCATGATCTGTTCTACCCAGTTATAGATGATTAACAGGATAATTTCCTCTGTTAATAAGGTACTCATTTTCTTCCCAGTCTTAAGGTTTCCCTTTAGGAACGATTAAAGCTGGCTTCTGATATTTTAACCTTTACACTGCCTTTGATACTTTTCTAACCAAAGTTGTAAGTATTGTTAGTTCCTAGTGGTTTTGAAACTATAAGCCAGAACCTCAAAGACTGAAAAATTAAAACTATTTTTTCTACATATTCTGTTTCTAGATTTTTAGGGCTTGTTAGTTCTCATTCCCAAGGCCTTACTGAACTATAGTTGCAAAGTTACTTTTTCTCACAAAATGACTGCAGGAAAAGGGTCTTGAATAAAAATGATATCGCAAAATTTGACGTTGTGTGGGATATTGTTGATTTATTATTCCCTGTACCAGTTGTAACATTCAGTGATGTTGGATATTGCTCAGAGGCTGAAAATATTGATGTCATCCTCAAGTTCCGTACACAGAAGAAAGGTACCCGGGCTGAAGTTCAGGCTGATCAGATGGCCCTGCTGGGAGCTTTCTAGTGTTTAAAATCTAGGCTTTATGGGGAACACACTCAGTGTCCCCATTGCCTAAGCATTGTCTAGCAGGGGAAGTGAGATCAGGACACGCCACACACCATTGTGCTTGGGAGAGATCATGGTCAGTCTTATGCCGATGGCATGTACTGCTAAGGTAGCCCATGGTGCTGGGGAGGAATAAATCCCATACTGCTGTAACTCAGTTTGCACTCTGGCTTTCTAATGCCTGAGATCTCTCGAGTACAGCTACTGCTGAATTTGTTCCTTGGGACCTTTGAGCAGACTTATATTGGGTATTTTATTTGGAATAGCACAGAAGGCCTGATCCTTCTGAATTTTATGCCCTCTTGGATCAGGGGCTGAGAGAATTCTTTGTCTTCCTTTGCAGTAGTTTCAGGAAACAGTCTTGTTCCTGGTGATGCTCCATCAGGGTTGCTTTGAGGAGACGCTCTGGCTGGCACTCAGCTCAAGCCTTGGAGCTTGCTCCAGCAATGCTTCTGCCAAATGCTTCGCCACTGAGTTACTGCTCCTGCATGCCAACTGTTTGTTCTTTGCAAGGTGGGGAACTGCTGGGGAACGGATGTTTAGTGATTCATAACTCCCATGCTCTTGCATCCCACTAATTCCCAGCCAAAATACTTTCACCCTCAGTCATACCAGTACCACCTTTACTCCAGGATCTTTTCCTTCAATCCTGTAGACTGTAGTGCAGAAAGGTGATAAAAGGTGTAGTGCATAAAGAGACTCTGGGGCTTCTCTGAAAAGATGGGTGGTTGGCCTGAAGCAAGAATTACATGTGTGCTGTCATCAGGCATTCAAGTTACTTTGGTAACTCCTGTTCTCTTCTGTTACTGCTGCTAGTTGCTATCACCAACAGGGAGAATATTGCAGAAAGACCACAGTTACCCCTCGGTTTGGCTCTAGGAATATGTTCCAACTTAACAAAAAGCAGTATTGATTTAAGTAGGTGATTTGAGAAGCTTTCTCAGCTCTGCTAGTTTTCAGTGGGACTGTGCTAATCCTTCATCAGATGCATATTTAATAGTCAGCCAGACGTTATATTTCCTCTGGGTCTTTAGCTATGTGTGGCAGAGATTTGTTGTAGTATGGCCTATTTTAAGCACCTTAAAACATGTGCTGACACTAAAATGGTTTGATTTTAAGATTCATGTATGTTGATGCCAAAACAAGACTCAGGCATTCATCTGGACTCTTAGACACTAGAAAAATCATACTCGGATTGTACTGTTTGCGCTACTGCTGCGAGTGGTTAAAATCCAAGTTTCTTGCTGATAGTGCAGGTCTGAGATAAAAGTGCCTCCTGGATCTGCACAAAACCAGCCCCCAGAAATGAGGTTGTATAGCATGCAGTAAGCAAATTGGTTTCTTCTGTGGCCCCTTGGGAAGTGAAGGGGGTGAGGTGGCTGCTGTTTGTACCACTGAGATTTGAGGCAGCAGTACAAAGATCCAGGGTGGAGGCAGCATGTGTGTGGAGAGCCACAGTCTGGAGACACCAAGTCTGAAGCTACAAAGATGGATCTGAACCCTTCTGCTGGGCCAGAATCCTGGAGCAGGTTCTGTGTTCTGGGGATCCCTGTCAGAACATGGCACCAGTTTAACCCTGATCTTTCACAGGATGGAAGCTCAGCCTCGGGAAATAGGGAGCATCAGGTCAGACATTTGCTTCTCTCCATGACTATTTGAGCTCACTGTGTAGAGAAAAGGTAGGTAATGGTGTCTTTACTGGCACAGAGTATTTGAAGGACCTGGATGTGAGCATCAGGCAATGCATGAAGCTCTTGTGACCTTAAGATCTTAGCAGATCCTGGGAAGGAAGAAATTGTTTTCTTGCTGGTGTGAAATGGTGGGAATATGTTGTTGTACTAACATTAATCATGAAGCTATGGGTCTTGTTAGCCATTTCCACCATATATAGAGATAAGACTGGTGTTTTCTTGCACCAGTCCTGTTCTTCTGTTTCTCTTATCCATGAAATGGGGATGATCTGCTTGCTTGTTAATCTTCCTAGGTGTGATGGAAGGATATTTGTCCTGTGCTTTGAGTTGGTATTTGGATACCTGGTGAAATGGCTGGACTTTAACTTACCAAATCCTATTAGGCATATCTTGTCCTCAAGGAGATGCCCAGGGCTGAATCTGCTAGCTACAACAAGTGCTGCTCACATACGAATTGGGCCATTTTAGTTGGGCTGATGACGCTGAAGGCTGGTAGGAGCGACTGGAGCTGGCTCATGCTTTGAGGGGGCAATGCCAGGCAGGAGTTTGTCACTGAGTGACTGATACTGCTGCCTCCGCCCTGCTCCCCTCCCTCAAGCTAAAGCTTTCCATGGAAATTTTAGCTGTGTTGGCTCTGGCTGAGACTTCAGGCTATTTATGGAAAACTTAGAAACATCCTTGTACTTCTGTTCACTTTCAGGTCTTTAATAAAACACAGCAGTGAGCCAAGCCCTGTCAGCTCAGTCAGGTTAGTGTGGCCTTCCAGCAGCTGATGGATAAAAAGTTGGCCTCGGCCCCCAAGATGGTGGTGGTTTTCTTTATGGCTGTACCTAGTAGCCTCCAGGGTGTTCAGGTTACAGAAAAGGGGTGACTCAGCTGTATCAACACTTGGGCTGCCTTACGAAGTTGTCTGTCTCTTCATTAACCATGTGAAGAGCTTGAGCAAACAAGGAGTGGAGCTCAGTGCGTATGGTTAGCTGAGCTGAACCTTGGCCATGGCGAGAGACAGCCTCTTCTCCCTTACTTAACGGTGACCCACTGACAAGTTTGGCTGGTGCTAAGGATTAGGAACCTTTGTCTTAGGAATTTGGAATTAGAGAACAAAATCTCAAGATGTTTGTTTTGTTTGGGACTGAGATACAGAGAACTTCCGTATGTTCTGACTTTTTCTTGACCATAGAGTAATATTTCTTTACTCACAGCTTTGTTCAGTGTCAGCTGGAGTCAGGTCTCAAGAATCTGCAGAAGTTCATGCAGTATCTGTGGCAGAGCTAAAAATGAACCCCATGTCTCCAGAGACGTGGCCTTCCTAACTGTAAGGCAGTTCTTGAGGTGCTTTGTTCCCTCTTGCTGCATGAAAAGAAGGCTGGACTGGAGCGTCTGCCCTGACAGAATTTTTCCTTTTGCAAGGAATGAAGGGATTCGCTCCTTCCAGTGGGAATGAGAATTGCCTCCGTGCTAAAGTCCATTAATTACGAGAGATGAAGCTGAACACTATGTACAGATCAGAAATGTAACTTTGCCTGAGAATTAAAGATGCAGGAAGAACTGAGTCATGGCCTTGGCAGTGGCCTGGAACATACAGCAAGTATTTATGTTGGGTGTGGGATGTAATGCTGCTACTCACTACCATTGCAGTAAAAACTTTGAGTCTGTCTAGTGATGATTGCTGGAGGCTTCCTGGGAGCAGGGAACTCAAGAAGGCTGTTGGGGAATGCTGTGGGATTTCTCTAAACCAAATCAGCAGCTTATTGGCCATTGTCTTAAATCTCTAAACCTGCTCTGCTCCCCAAGGTGAATGTGCCCCACTGCTCGCAGGCGAAGTCGTGCAGTTTAGGCACTTGGATTAGAAAGCAGGAGGTGCACTCTGTTTATCTGGGAGATAGAGGTACAAACACATCTAGTACAAACCGTTTTTTCCTTCACTGTCTGGGTGGGGAAGAGGTTTTTAATAGGAATGAAAAAAGATGAGGTGTAATTCTTTTTCCATGTGGAATCTGAGAGGGTAGAAATCACACCTCCAATAAAAAAAAAGAAAAGCGTGTTATTGGATCTGTTAAGGACATGAATAATTTCTTGTGTTTGAGTTCAACTTCAACAGCTGAGCTTGGAAAAAAAAAATCTGTAGAAGAAAGAAACATTGTTTTAAATGAAGCCACTTCAGGCTCTGAACTTGGAACTTTTCCCTTGAAAAATGTTAAAATGAAACATCTTGAGAAATTTTGAAATTTAAAGCTCATCTGGAATAACCCTTTCCTATGAAAAAGATATGTCAAGGTGTATTTGTGTTAGGGAGCACCTAAAGGTTGAATCAGCTGAGTGATACTGTACTTGAGACTGAAGAAACCAGCATTCTGAAGGCTGAGTGCTTTGGTTTCCCCCCTCCCCTTTCCTAATTTCTGGCTACAAACATAACAAATTGTTGCTGTGCTTTGAATGCTCATGGGAATTGGAACTTGATCAGACTTTCCTATCACTTGCCTTCAGGTACCAAGTTACTTCAGACCAGTGTGGGGAAAGATTGCTGGCTGGGGCAATTCAGAGCATCTAGAGTAAGCCTCTGCTGTGCCTTGCCCTCGGGAGCAATCTCTTTCTCTGTTAAATGACTGGAGAGAGATTCTGTCTGGCTGCATTTGATTCTTAGAGCAGCATGATGTGATAATCTCCTCGTGAAATCCTGGCTTGTTGAAGTGATGAAAACATCCCTGTTGACATCCATGCACCCTGGATTTTACCTGCAGTCCTACAGTGACTGAGCATAATATTTTTGTTCCATCCAATTCTTTTGGGGGCTCAGCTTGTTAAAAGCAAAGCCACAAGGAAGACGTTTGGCACTGTGCCCTCCTAGGTAACGTCACGGACTGTGATTCTGAAAGGCTGCTACACAGGGAAGAATTTGATCTTGTGCGAAAGGACAGCCGCATGCAGTTATGGTTAATTTACGTGCTCTGCTTCCCAGTGAATATGCTATTCAGCTGAGACGCAGCCCTCTTGGTTTCGCTTGCCAGCAGTCTTCAGCTGACATCACGGTCGTACGAAGGCAACACCAAGCAGGAACTGTATTAACCAGTTCTTTATTTTTCCCTCTAATCTTCCAACTTTGTCATCTTCTGTTCCTCTCTACCTGCTGTTTTGTATGGAACACTTCGAATAGAAACATACTGGGTTTTTGTTTTTATCTACTATTAGTTGACGGCAATATAACACTAAGCATGAAGGCAGAGAGCAGGACTGAAGGATAGTGCTGGGGATGGTAGGACTATGATGCTGTAAGTTTAGACCAACCAGGCTGCCATTATCTGTGTAACTTTCCCTCAGATCACTATTGCTCCAGAGGCAGAAGCAGGATCCAGTGTGAAACTTCTCATATGCTATGAGACCTATGTGGTCACACAGTTAAGGAGATGAATAAAAATTCCTGATGAATTAACTCCATTGATGCAGAAGGGCTTGTGCGTGTCCCAGCTGCTGGAGAGGGAGCAGTGGCTCCATGCAGCCAGGGATGCTTGGTGTCCTGTGGCTTCCCCGTGAGCAGGTGACACACTGCTGTCTGGGTACCAGCGGTGGGATATAGATGGGAGCTCTGCAGATTGCTGCTTGGGCATGGCTAGATTAAAGATAAGAATAAAGCACATATGTAGCAACACTTCACCCAGATACCCTCCAGGTCTCCAGCAATTGTGGCTGGGAAGCTTCCTGAGCCAGAGATGGTTTCTTTGTTTATAAATTCTCACTGTTATTTCAGAAAGCACTTATGTTCTCCTCCAGCACAGGGAATTGCAGAGGGTCCTGCTACTTCCATCTGCTTCCACAGCCCAGTGTAACTCGCCTTCCTGGTTGCAACATGACCTGCTGAGCGGCTGTTCTGCATGCAGGTCAGCTTGGTCCGGCTGCTTTTCCTCCCCGTGGGGCTGTTGTTTGCATGGCAGCCTGACTTGGAGGACAGCCTGTTCTCTCAGGGCGTGCTGTGCTGACTTTGGTTTCTGACTGTGGTGCCAGTGCAGGTATGAGGGGTCGCTGAGGGGATTGGAGAGGAGATGCTGCGGCCTTGCTCAGGGATATTGGGCAGGAAGAGGACAGTACTCTCGGATCTTAAACTGGTGAGGGAGGAAAGCCAGGCTGTGGCATATCTGTTGAAGACTGCTTTCTTCAGAGGCAGACTTACCTCTTAACTTAAGAAATTCAGTTTACTGCTGCCACAAGCAACCATGTGTGTGTTGTCTCTTCATGACATTACCTTGGATGCCCTAGATGAAACATCAGATGAAACATGATCAGTTTTCTGTCACCGGGACAGCAACATCTCCAACACTTTTACAGGTACTTTGCAGTTCAGACCAAATCTGATTTGCATTAGGCATCACAGGTTGATGAAGTCGAATACATGCAGGGACAATGCCAAGCAATAACCCTTGCCATATCCCTGGACTGCACTAGAAGTCACTCTTGTTCTGTACTGCGGCTGTTCTAGTAACTAACTGACAGTGAGTAAAGAAATATGTCACCACTAAGGATGCCACAAAACCTAGCCCATTTGTATGATGATGCAGACATTCCTTGTCTGGTTTCCTTGTGAATCACAGGGAGAGTGAAAATTTACTTGCCAGGCCTCCTACTCAAATGTTTCCTGAGAATATTATTCTAGGGTCCTGATGCTATTCTCCAGAAGTCTCCTAGGTAGCCAAGCCAAGAGAGCAGAAGGGACTTCAGGAGCTGGTCCAAAGTCTTACAGCCTCCAACCTTTTTTGCACCATGAAATTTCTAGTGTGGCTTTGCAAGACCAGAGAGAGCCCAAATACCAAACTAACTAGTAGATAAGGTGCAATTCACTCGTTTCAGTGCATTGCAGTGATGTCAGTGGGATCCAGATAGAAAGCCCCATGTTTCCCCTCTCTCCAGAGTGTGATATGGTGCAAGGAGCTTCGGTATGAGTCCTGGAAGCAGTGTGTACTTCTCTTTTCCAGTGTACTCACAGGGAAATCAACTTTATTAATTACTCTGTTCATCTACCTCTAAAATGCTGTAGTATTTACCTCCTGGTATGAATTTATAGTTTCAATGCTTAATATTCTTGGATGGAAGAGGGGACAAAGATGCAAATCTGAACAGATGGAAAGGCGTTAGGGTCAGAGTTTGAATCCAGTACTCGAGGGTGACATGCATTTTCCAGGGTGGTTCTGAGAAGCTTAAGGTAAGTACTTTGCAAAATAAGTGACTTAATCTTTTGGGGTTTTTCAGTGTCTTGATCTGCCATGCTAATAGGAATACTGTTACTTTAAAAACTGATGCCCTCCTTTCCTTTTGGTGCACTGAACTAAATGCTAGAGCCTTAACCACAAGCCTTGCTCTAATTAGGTCTGCTTCGAACAGCAGACATACACACATGCTGTAAAGAATTATGGACTGTCCCTGCCAAGGATGCCATCAAATGACTGAGTGAAAAGGAACATTTACAAACAAATAAAACCTGTTATTAGGGGGGTTATTAATGAAAGGCCTGCAAACAAAATACACCCTCTGCCTTCCCCCCGCTGCCATGGCTGAGGTTGTTTCTTTTGAGCTCCTCTTTCTTCTTTTTAGTAGACTTCATGGGAAGATAAACACCATGCACTTCATCTAAAGAAAGTGCCTGAAGAAGCAGTCAACATGAGATGGGTCAGTTCTTTGGGACCTGCAGGTTTCGCAATAGCTCCTGTCATGTCTGTCCACCCCTGCTGTTCTGCACAGATGTAGTGAACTGCAGTCTAATGAGCACCAGGCCTGATGAGGAGCTGTGGAGTTGGGAGTTCAGGAGTGGGGGAATGGAGAAAGATAATTCATACTGTTATTTGGTTTTGGCTGGCTAGGAAAAAAAGCTCATAGTGCTGGAAAATATGACTTGGCACTTAGGGTTTTGTTTAGCGAGTGGGGGTGAATAGCTGGGAAACAGGGGAACTGGTCTGTCTTCCTGGCTTTTGGATCGTGTAGTCAGGAGCTTGCCTTTCGTGTCATCTTTGTCTGCCTTGCTGGATATCAAGGCCTTGCTCTGCTGAGCACTGAGCTGACAACATGAGAGCTGCGGCTGTTCTCTGTGTTTTGGTGCTGGGAGGTCGCTGCTCCCTGGCAGAGCAGCACTGCTGTGTGTCCTTCCCGAGCAGCTTCAGCTCCTTATCCAAAGCAATTGGTGTTATTTCCTACAGAATGTGACATCAGCAGGTTGGCAACACCTGGTCTGTGTGCCCAAGAGAGCTGCTCATACCCTGGGCTGGATATACCAGTGCCTGAGGAGCAGACACTCTTTTTTTTGTGCCATCTTTGCCATGGAAAGAGCTGGGAGGACAGTTAGGCCTCTTAAATCTCTGGAGATCTTGCTTCCTGTGAGAACCAGGTTCTGGCTCAAAGAGCAATCAAACTGCACAGATGACAAATGCCAACAAAAGAGGAGAATAAAGCCCTGAGAGAGGAGCTGATTTTTCTCTGAGCCCTGTCATCAAGCAAGTGGCAATGTGAAGGAGAGCCCACATCCCTTGAGGGTCCATCTGTATGCCTCCTTGCCCAATAGCTCATAGTCTGAGTTAAAGTCACCCTAGACCCCTTGTCGCTATTGCAGTATTCAGTTCCTGGTGCTTATCTATTTGGAAACCAAGCAGGGCTGGTGGGCCACCTTCAGAGCCTCTTTTTGCCTGTGATGGCATATGCTGGTGCTGTGGAAAAAGAGACAGGTCTCGCTATGCAATTCTGACTGTGTAAGGGTGAGGTGATTCTATCCCCCATGCTGGTGTGCTCTAGGCAGGACAGGAGAAGCACATCTCTGAGCTGATGACTGGGGCTTCCCAGGGCAACTTGGAGCAGTTTGGCAGATGCCTGGGGGCTGGAAGAGGTGCCCAAAGGAGAAAGACGGGTTGACCAGGAGAAGAGGGGAGGGCAAGGGCAAAGTACCTGGGATGGAGGAGGCAGCATGTGCATATTGCTTCTGGTCTGATGCTGGTCATGAGTTCAAACAGCTAGTTGAAAATGGGTGATGCAGAAGAAACATCATTGGGGTTGGAAGCAGTCAAAAGCTTGGCTGCTTCCACAGCAAATGTTTCTGGGAATTGTGGTAGAAAAAAAAAAATTCAGCTGGAGTAGGAGTGTGCAGCTGGGAGCTTAGACCCTGCCAGTTCCTCCCTCCTTAGTGTCACTGCAAAGAAAAGCAAGGGAATGCATTTAAAGGGGTTTCACATGATGCAATTACATCTTTCCTGAGGTTTGGGAGGCAGATGCCTTGCTGATATCCGTCTTGCTTGCATCCTATGCGGATTACCACTAAGGGCCAGGCAAAACTGAGATCAAGTCCCTCTGTTCGGGAGCTGTCTCATTTCAGAAGCGTGAGCTGATAGCAATACTTTGCATGTTGTACCGTTAGCTCTGGCATCTGGTGTAGCATGTGCCCAGCAAGGCTGCTGTTAGGAAAGGGGGCTTGTGTTCAATGATCTGGATGCAGCTGCAGCAGCAGAAGCCCCAGACCCCCACAGCCTGGATCTGTCCCTTGCTGGATCCAAAAAGGCAACCCCAGAGCATGGGATTTACCTTATGGCCCCCCACCAAAGCCACTTAAGAGAAGGCAGCATCCTCCCTGTGCTGGGTGGCTAGCTTATTCAGAGATGGGAGCAGGACTTGTGCCTTTGCTGGGAGTGTGGCCAGACAGCCTGCAGAGCAGCTCTAGCTCCTCCAGACTGATGTTTGCTGTGTGCAAGAGACTGGGAGAGCTCAGCCCTGCACCTTGAATGCCCTCATGCTCTGAAGGCAGGGCTCAATTCCTGCTCCAGCAAAAGGACTTCATACCAAGTCCATGCGTTTGAATGAGAAATGCTTCGTAGCCTGTAGGCTGGTAGTTACTGCGTGCTCCTGCCAAGTGTTTGAACCCCCTCCAGTGAAAAAGGGGATCTCAGGTGTCTGTCTGACACAGTGGAAGATGTGGGCAGAGAGATCTGTGGGTAGCTAACTCATCATTTGGAAACATTTTCCTGCTTGTTTATTCTTGAGATGACTCTGGCTTAACTAGAGGGGTTGCTGCCTTCTGTACTGAGGAGGGGAGGATCGTAAGCACAGCCTGCATCCTCTGGGTGGTGAGAAGGAGCAACCCTCCAGCAGATGGCTTTCACCCTTTTAATGGTGTAAGATTATCAGGGCAGCTGTGCTTTAGAGCTTCCAATCTCAACCCATCCCACATCTATTTTGAAAACTTTCCTGTGTTGAATGCTTGTGGTCCTGCCTGTAAAACTGTGCTTTGAGATTCTTGCTTGTAATTGTCCTCAGCACTTTCTTTCCCTTGGGGGTTGATGCTCTCCAGTTTTGCTTCTGGGTTTGCTTTCACTTCCTCCCCACCTTTCTACATTCCCTCCTTGGCAGCCTTACATGTGCTTGAATCTCTCCTAGCTGTTTGTATGGCTGATGCCTGAGCAGCATGCATTTTCAGTGTGACCTTGACACAGTCAAGAGCTGTATGTCTACAGCACAGTGTGATTTGGGCCCCTTGTAATAACACTCTTCAGCGCTCCATAGCAAGCTGGACAAGAAAGCAAGCCTTCATTAAAGGCTGCAGAGAAAACATTGCACTTCGATACTTTTTTCCCCCCTCAGGTTCAACCTGTCCACTCTTTGTTCCAATCTGTGCCCCCAGTGTCAGTGGGTGCGTTTGCAGTGGCTCTCAGACAGATTTAAGTTAATTCACAGGAGGTCTGTGGGATCCCCTTCCACCTGCAGCTGGTTCTGCCACCTTGGGTAATGCTGTAGTGGTGAAGCAGATGGATGGACTTATTCTGTGTAAGGACGGCAGAAGGGAGCCATAGTAGGAAACTGCATCATTAAGGACAATGATAAACATCCATAGGGATTCACAGCTTCATATTGTAGTTGTATGTGTAAAGAGGGAAAAATACCAATGGGGAGTGTATGATTTGGGTAAGTTTTTCCCCAGATATGGTTCTTAAGAACTATAATCTGAAAACCTTTAGATTTAACAAATTGAAACAAATTGATGTTTTTAATTGCATCTAATTGATTGTCTGACTACTTTGGGGAAAAGTCTTATTGTGAAAATATCTATTTTGGTCAGAATAGACATTTTCCACTGGAGTAAAGATGGTTAGATGAAATGTTTTGACCCGCTGTAGCAGCAATGTCTCACTCCTGACTGTATGTAGTAGTTAGTTTGGAAGAATGAGCTTCTTTAAGGGTTCAGACTATTAGAAACATCTGCTTTCCCATGTATCATGAAACACTGCAGCATTTGAAAATGGAGAACATGTATCATGCTCAACTTAGCCACCATAAAATATCGGCTCCACAATTTAAATTGTGGGATTTTAGTTATGGTGCGGATACGTTATTCAGTCCTGTGTAATGCACTCTTGGTTATGCTGTGGTGATCTCTTTTCCTTGGTTGGAACTGGGCCAGCTGACTATATTTGGAGCGTGTGGCCAAACATCAAATGCATCCGGATAAGCAGAATAATCATTAACAGACTAAACACATCAGATTTGTTTAAAATGTTGAACAAGTTTAATGACTGGGAGATGTCTCTTCTGTGACGTTAAGCTACTATGATGTGTCACTGCCAATGCCAGTCTCTTGTGTTTAGATCTAAAAGCTTTGAATCCCCTGAACTGTACTGAAATCTTCCTTTGACTGCAGTAACTGTTGGCTGAGGGCCGATCTGTCATACGTCTGAGCATCTACAAGCATTAATAGTTACGTCTTCGCAGTGGGCCCTGTAGAGCAAAAGGTTATAACCATTATCCTCCTCTTTCAGATGGGAAAGCTGGATCGTGAACAGACAATAATCCGGATCTGTTTAGCTTGGAATGACTTGGGGGAAGCTGGTGGCGGAGCCAGAGAAAAGCGGAGATTTGGCATTAGCTGAGCTCACTACAGGACCCTCGTTTCTTTAGCAAAACTGTTTGGTGATTGCTGGTGGTCAGGGAGAAAGGGAACCAAAAGCGCTTCAGATCTCAGCTCTGCTGGAAGGGAACAAACAGAGCCCATGTATGTATGCAACTTCTATCCCTTCCTGTTAATACACCAGTTATACCTACTAAGCATAACCAGTTTCATGGTTATGATTCTTTTAGGCTTTTATCAGTTTTGGTGCTTCATCCTGATCTTATCTTGACAACACACCCTACTTGTTCTTGCTTTCTTTGCCTTTTTCATTTTCCAAATCACCGAGGTGGGAGTATCTATGTTTACACTGTGTTTTGGAGATGGAGCAGTGAGAGCAGAAGCTGAACAGCACGTGTGCTACATCCACTTAGGGGCTGATCTGATCTAGTGTGTCTAGACCAAAGGCAGTGGGGGTGTCCAGTGCTTGCAGGGTCTTGTGCAAATGCTCCCACAGCAAGAGGGCAGCAGTGCTGCTGCAGATCCTGGCCCAGAGATGTGATGCTTGGCTAAAGCTCTGCTCATGGTACAGAACAGGGGTACGAGAGTATGGCCCTCCCGCCTACATGTATGCTCTTTTGCTAATTTGACTGTTTTCTTGCTGGCTACATTTCTGTGGTTTTGGAAAGAGTTTATAATGCATCTGTGGTCCTTAAAGATTCTCTGGCTCCCTGTTTCTCTGGAGTTAAGGGTGTTATTAAATATAGCCTCCCACCAAATTCCAGTGACTAATCGCATACAGGCCTCAGTCCCAAACCAGCCGTGACTCAGATACCAATGAGCCTCTGTGAGTAACTCTGCAGGAAGAGCTAACACACTTCTTCCCTGGCCTTTCGCAGGCAATGGGAATGCTGAATAAGAGCAGAGCAAATAACAAGGATGGTTCTTCAGCCAAAAAAAAGAAGGTGCCTGCAGTGACTAGGTTTTGTCCAGTGTTAATGCTGAGCTTCCACAAGGCCACAGCTGAAGCACGGTGAAGGTGCTGAGCACAGATGCTGTAAAGGCCTGGGGCAGACCTGCTTTTCCATGGGCAGAGTCAGCTGGTTGGCAGGGCAATAGCAGAAGTTTCCACCATGAAACTGTCCTTTGAGTTTAACAAGACGTTTAGCACATACCTCCTGGCAGGGGTGAGGCCTTGGGCCCGGTGATGCTGCTTGTGTTTAAAGTTAGCCATAAGTTTGAGCATCCTATTGAAGCAGTGCTTTGGATGAGAGTTAAAAGATGAATTCTTAATCAAGCTCTTTCCTACCCAGAGATACAGTTTTCATCTTAGACTTAAGTTCCTTTCAACTGAACCTTGCCTTTCTCTTCTAAAATCCTTTATCTTGAATAGCAAAGTAGCCGGTCATTTCAACCTGCTCCTGTAATGTTTCTGCTTACGGCAATTATTTTGTACACTCAAAAGTTTAATTTTTTCTGTTTGTACCTACATATTGAAAGACATGTTGGTATGGATGACATAACTTTTTTCAAAATCATTTGAATACAAGAATGGGCATGTAGAAATTGTGGCAGGTTGCTGTTTGTGAACAGAAGGACTCAAAAGAATTAGCTTTCCAAAGCAACTGCAGCCATTAAAACATCCTAATTGTTTCTGGCTTTTCTTGAAACTTAAAACTTCTTCAAAGTTTTAATTTTAAGGACAGGGCATTCAGAGCTGAAGCTGGATGTGTAATTTCATGTTATGTTTATGAAGTAATGAAAGCATCTGGATACAGTATGAAAACCCTCAACCAAAAACTTTCTGAAGTCTCTTTTTCTAATAAAGTCATCCGGGCTTACTCCACTAAGGTATGTATTTATTGGATTTGGATGGAAGATGAGGTAAGAATCAAACTAATATTGTTGAATTTATATCACTTTAGGGATGGTGAATTGTGAATGTTATCTGTGTGTAGTTCTCAATACCTAGTTGGTACTTCAACAATTGATTCACAACCATCATGCATATCAAACAGCAATCTCTGTGCGATGGGAATAGGCTTGTATGTTAAATGTGCATTTAAAACAGCAATGTTGACATGCTCTTTTTAAGTATCAAGGAGTAAAGAAGCAGCAAACTGTATGCATAGCCCTGCATTTTCAACACATCACTTGTGTTTAACTTCATCAGCATCAGTCCCTTAGTTACCCAGTGGGGATACGTTTATAAAATGATATGTAAAGTGTTAATTTTTTTTTTAGAATTTTTAAAAACTTATTAGTGCTCCCAAGTACCCTTGTCTTTTTAATACCCTCCTTTATCTCATTGTAGTCTTCAACTTCAGAAAAACTACAGTCTGAGTTCAGATAAAAAAAAACAAACCTCCCTCTCCTTTCCCAGACATCAGAATCTTTGGAGAGACTCTGAATAGCACATCTGTACAGTCCTGACTCATTAGCCACTAACTTAGTGTTTTAAATCACTTCTAAATAGCAAAAGGAAAAATCAAATAACGGTAGTAAAACCTGAGGCACCACCTATTATACCTTGTCCCAGGATGAAGAGCTTTACCATGGTTTTATTGCTGGGTATCTCTATTGCTCCTAAAGCTCCAGTTTATGGAGTAATGCAAGATGTGCTGTATGGATGACACATCCTTATTGTCATTTATCTTTCCCTAGTCTTCCATAATATTTTCAATAATGTTTCTATTTGGTGGTGTTAATGTCTGATATGTGGTAATACTGTTACTGGCAGGTGTGATGATACCTGCTCTGAGACTAGCTGTGGTAGATCAGTCCAAGGGTCCATCTTGCCCATCATGTCTCCAGCAGCAGCCATGAGTGGATGGCATGAGCCAGAGCTCAGGGGTGCTGTATGTGATGTTTTTCCCCTTATACTCACCTGGTATTCAGCAATTTTCAGTTCAGGAACTGTTTGAATCAGATGCGATGTCTATGTATCATGAAGTATCAAATAGCTGTACTGGCAACTACAGCTAGATTATCACATTGCTTGAGGCTTTAATCAGTATGATTTTTATCATTGATAATTGTGCTTTCTGTGTTGCCTGTGTAGGATTGGTTTTAGGAGAAACTGTCCCATGAAGAAAAAAGTAGCTTTGTTGGCTATTTATCTCCAGGTGCCTTCATACATGCTTTTTTACTACTGTGGCTCTGCCTTAGAATTTTTATAAGATACCACAGATACCCCTAGGAGAGTTTGTTTCCATGCTGAGCAGAAAAAGTTCATTAAGTTTGATTAGTGTGACTTAATTCTGCTTTTCCAGATAGGGTCGCAGCTGCTTAGTCCATGATGGGAATTACCCCTCGAAGTATTTCCAAGGAAGTCCTCGAAGTACTTGAAATGATGCAATGAAAAAAGAGTGTGATAGCTATAACATTTATTTCTTCCGGTTTCCAAAGCCAAAAGAAGCTGGAAAAGAGGGAATACAAACAAATATATTGGAGTGTGACCCTAGTTGGATAGTAACTTTGTTCTTTATGTTGGGAAGCTTTCTGCTATCAGCCTGCTCCAGGATAGCTGGCAACATCTCATGTTCCCTGCATACACAAGCCGTTCACTGGATTCAACACAGTGAGTGAGATCCTCAGTAATCAGTAGGAAAAGGCAGATAGCAATGAAATGGTGTCAGTTTACACCAGCTCTTCTTTGCATCTCCAGTTAGTGTCTGCTTCTGTTTCTTTTCTGAACCCGTGCAGGAGCTAATCAGTAGGACAAAACGCTTGGAGCAATTATTTCCCCCCTTTGCTGCTACTGTTAGAGAAGGCCATGTCTTCTGTGTTACCCAAGTAGCTCACAGCTTTGGAGTGTTCGTTCCTTGCACACCAGATAAACTATGGGGCAACTATCTGTCTTCAGTTGTGCTCTGCAGGGACAAGAGATCTTCAAAGAGAAGAAATGCATTCCTTCCTACAAGTTAGGAAGCAACCTGGGATGTCTTCCAAGGATCTGTGCCTGAAACTGAAGCCAGCTGACGACTGGAGGAGAGTTCCCAGTCTCTTGAAATGCCCCTTCTTAACCTCGGCCTGGGGGGTTGCTGGACTGTAACAGCTAATGGGGACCAGAGCAAAGAGCCTTCTGGTAACCAGTACCTGTGAAGCTGCTGTGGGAGACTGGCTTGTATCCGAGCTGCAAACAGGTCGGGAGCTGGTGGATCAGCATCCAGCAGCAGCCATGTGGATGGCCTGGAGGAAGCAGCTTGAAAGAAAACTTTGTTTATTGTACTGTTTTCAAGGATTGGCTAGGTCACCTCCTTATCTGTGATTTATGTATCTCTTGAATAGGCTGCTCATCTGTCTGCGTGAGGGGACTCACTGCCTTGGGATTAAAGCTGGGAAGTGCTTTTGGAAAAACAGGAGATGTGCTGGATGAGGATAGTGTTGTCTCTGGCCTGGCAGGTTCATACAGGTTTTTTTTCCATTAAGAGGAGAAATTGATTATATTATTTGGAGAGAGGTATCCTGGGGGGTGGAAATCATGATTTACTTACAAAACATGCACACAATGTCCTGTTGCTATGATCTCAAGAGAAACAAACAAGTTTCCTTGGTCAGAAATTTCCAGCTCTCTTCAGTAAGCTGTGCCCCAAAAGCTCTGTCTTCCTCCTTATACAGCCATGCCTCCCACTTTTCCCTTAGGCTTTTTCCTTTCCTTAAGTACCCAAAAGACAAGCTGCCTTGCCTTTGTCTAGGTCTGTGATTATCTGTGGATCTCAGCGTTAGGTATTACCACCTTCCAGATCAATTGTGTGTTTATAATATCATGGGAGGATGGAGACAGCCCTGGAGTAAAACATTCCTACTGACCTTTCTTTTACTTTTGACTCTTTGGACTATGCATAGCTCTTTTCACCAGATTGTAGCTTCTTCACCCCTTGTGGACTTTAGAATAATATCAAAAGACAGTCACGGTAGAGGATAATTGGATTAAAAAGAGGATTTGGTAAGAAATGTGATGGTTCCTTCTGACCTTAGCCTCTGAGTTTATAGCTGAAGGACATGCAGTGCCTAGTGTCAAGGCTGTAGTGGAAAATACCTAAGTGTGGAGGACAAAAAGAAGGTAGCACCAAACTGCAAGAGACACTATCCTATAGCAGGGTGGGATAATCTGGCCCTGCTGGGACCACGTGTGCTGTCCCCAGTGTCTCAGAGCACCATTACTACGTGAACAATGTTCAATGAAATAATTGCATGAGCTGGACCATGCTCATTCATTTCAGCTCTCTTCTGAGGGCTGATAATGGTGAGAAATTTTGTGCCGACCACACCTCCCTGGGGATTTCTGGGCTGTTTGTGTAATCCCTTATTTGCTGGACCAGATGATCTCCAGCAATGTGGGGCCTCCCCTTCCGAGGGTGGCTGCTGTTTGCTTTAGGATTTCCCAGCATATTCAGGCAGCAATGAGTCTACTACTTGCCTGGAAGGCTCCAGATCTATTGTGGATGCACAAAGTGGCTGAGTGGCACACTGGCAGCTCTCAGAGAGCTGGATTTCACTGAGCTGCCATTAGCCATTGCACAGGTCTGTCGGATGCTTCCTGAAATCTTTGACTAATGGAGAAAATCTTAAGTGCCTTCTGGACTCAGTCTCTGGGCAGGAAAGAAGCACAAATCCAAAGAAATAAGACTATACTCTGTGGGATTTAAAGAGATATAGGTTATGACTAATTTATATTCTGTGGTGTAACCTGGCCCTTAGCTGCAATAAAAAGAAATTTGCTTTGCAGTCGGAGAGTTGTTATATTCATATCTATTTCTGTCAAACCAAGTGGGAAAACCTTTGGGTTCCATTCAACAGGTTGAGAGAGAAATGACTCAGTCCCCAAGCTTAGGCTCCCAGCTGAGTCGGTCACCCTGCCCCAGTGAATACAGTATTTGACAGAAAGATTGATTTCTGCTGGCTTACTGGGAATTTGTTCCATGTTGCAAAATCATGTCCTGGTGGATTCTGTTCTCCACCGTGCCCTGTGGTGTGAGCCAGACGTTCAGTGCTCTCAAAGTGTGATGAGGGAACAGTTTCTAACCTAATTATGTGGTCTCTGTCTCCACATCACCAGGTTTCATGGGCTCTTTTTCCAAACATCTTGTCTATTTTGTATGCCCCACAATGGGGAGGGGTCAAGACTTTTATAAATCCTTAGCAGCTCTGATATGTAAGATGTTTTTTTCAAAAGCACTTACCCTATGATGAACTCCACTTCTCTTGAAACTAGTGGTGAATGATCTTGATTTCTGTGGGTTAGGGTTAGAGCAACAATAGGAATCTCGTAAAATTCCACGGGTTCAGCCAGAAAAACAGCCTACAGGGAAAACCCCAACATGAGACCCTAAATGAACAATTTCCTCCATTCATTTCAGCCCACAACATGACAGCAGAGAGCACTTGTGAACTTGCCTTAATATTCTGCCTCAGTTTATCCTGTAAAAGAGACACACATAAAAAAAAAAAAAAAACTGAACAAAAGTTAGTGAACTTCCAGATACGGGAATGTGTTATCTTGAGTTAAATGAAACTTAACATTGAAGTATCAGGGCTTCTTGTGGCTGGTCTCTGCCCTAAAATAGAGATAGTGACGTTAGTCTTAGGGGAAACAGGTTTCTGCTAAAATTATCACCAGCAACAATCCAAACCCTGACATCCATGTCATTAGGCTAGAGAGTTAACACCTCATTGAAATGAAATGGGTAGGTTATATTTCTCGTGTTTCTTTTAATNCATCACCAGGTTTCATGGGCTCTTTTTCCAAACATCTTGTCTATTTTGTATGCCCCAAAATCGGGGGGGGTCAAGACTTTTATAAATCCTTAGCAGCTCTGATATGTAAGATGTTTTTTTCAAAAGAACTTACCCTATGATGAACTCCACTTCTCTTGAAACTAGTGGTGAATGATCTTGATTTCTGTGGGTTAGGGTTAGAGCAACAATAGGAATCTCGTAAAATTCCACGGGTTCAGCCAGAAAAACAGCCTACAGGGAAAACCCCAACATGAGACCCTAAATGAACAATTTCCTCCATTCATTTCAGCCCACAACATGACAGCAGAGAGCACTTGTGAACTTGCCTTAATATTCTGCCTCAGTTTANATTCGCCCTCAGTTTATCCTGGAAAAGAAACCCCAAAAAAAAAAAAAAAAAACTGAACAAAAGTTAGTGAACTTCCAGATACGTGAATGTGTTATCTTGAGTTAAATGAAACTTAACCTTGAAGTATCAGGGCTTCTTGTGGCTGGTCTCTGCCCTAAAATAGAGATAGTGACGTTAGTCTTAGGGGAAACAGGTTTCTGCTAAAATTATCACCAGCAACAATCCAAACCCTGACATCCATGTCATTAGGCTAGAGAGTTAACACCTCATTGAAATGAAATGGGTAGGTTATATTTCTCGTGTTTCTTTTAATCAGGAGATGGGGGTTTTCGAGTTATATTCAACATTTGACAGTATATGAGACTGAGGCTCGCTGTAATAAGCCCTGAATGGACAGATAATTGGCTTGGGGAGTGACAGCCACTGGGATATGATGTTGTTTCACCTCCTTGGCCGCCTGCTAGTCCAGAGGGCCATTTAGGCGTATTTGACTGGGCCCAGCTCTTGGAGAAAGACAGAATTTCTATTTCACTGCTCCTGGGGGCCTGATCCTTGAGTTCCAACTGGAAAATGTTTGTTCCCTCAAAAAGAAATAATATAGCTTTTTTTTGTAGCTGATTAAAACAGCCCAGTGTCTTCAATACCACCTGGCTTGGCAAAACACTGAAGCTTGATTGAAACCTCCACTAAAGCCAACTTTTAAGTTCTCCATCTCCTGGATGTGCCCCTGTAAAGACTGCAACTGTCGAAGCAGGTGGAATAGAGCTGCAGCTCCCTGTCTGTGTGTAGCGTGTATTCCTGGCTCTGCCTGTCTGTGTGCTAAAAAGTGATGTTTTATATCTATGGGAAGTACTAAGGATTTAATTGTCATCTGCTTTGGAGCTTCTTTCAGCTGAGACTAAGGAGATATGAAGAATTTGGCTGCTGTTCTCTGCTCCTGCACCACCCAGCCCATAGTGACAGCTAAAGCAACTCAGTGGCTACTGTATTTTTAGTGGCCCTTCTGGCAGGAAGAGATTAGAGGGAATGCAGCTACTTCAATACCCCTTTTTCCAGGCATGTCTGTCTTGCCCCAGCAGACCCCTTGGTGGTACGTAGCTGTTGCAGAAGCTGGCTTTATATGAAAGAGGGCAAGTAAAAACCTATTTATAGACAGTCTGAGCGGCACGTTATTCAAGGTTAGGTTGTTGACTCATGCCCATCTGATATCATTTAACGGATTAGATATTGCCAGTGAACAAAAATAAATGCTGTTACTCCCTTCTGGTCAATAGAATTAACTGTTCTTAAGCTGACATTTGCTTTTCCAGCACAAGAAACATTGGCTTTCAAGGATCCTGCTATAGATGTATACATGGTTAGGAAGGTGCTAATCTGAATTTCCTTGGGATTACGGCGATGTAAACAGAAATAGGAGGACAGCAAAACCAGCAGAGAGCTTTCGCCTTTGTTGCTTACCTTCAGTCCCTTTGAGAAGGACCTGCAGAAATCAGGGGGGAGGAGACAAAAGGCAGCCCTGTTAACACCAAGGGTTCTTCCTTTTCCACGGTAGACTCTTGGAAGGGCTCTTCTCTCCTCCTCATCCCAGCCTGTCTCAGGAGGATTCTCTTTGTTAAATAGAAATTGCATTCTGTTTCCTGTCTGTCTTGAGCCATGTGCTTTTCGTGTCAGTTTTCAAGCCCTGAATCACTCTTTGGGGATGCGTGCTGGAAAGCTGATGGGAACCGATTGCCTATCAACAGCTGAGATGCAGTTCTTGGCTTCACTGTTCTTGGGAATCACAGTGTGCAGACCTGAACAGCATCATGCACATAGCGTAAGAGACCAAGCACTCCTCGTGGGCTGAGCGCATGAAATCCTGAGGCAAATGCTTATTGCAAACTTCAGGGAACGAGAGAGGTGGAAGGCAGAAATATCATGTCCTAAAGCTTTGTCTTGCTGCTCAGGAGCAGGGAAAGAAATAGAAAAAGAATTAATGTAGTTCCTTTTCTTTTTTTTTTTAGGTCACAGCTGAAATTAACCATAAGGTATTTAACACTGTGAAGTGCATAGAGCAGTGTGGATTCTTGCAGCTGGGATAAAGAAACTGAGGCCAAGGCTCCACGCATCCTGCTGCAGTGCAACAGGGGAGATGCCACAGGCAGGTGGGGAAAACTGGCTGTGAAACAAGCCTCCCATACAGACCTTACACTGCTTCCACTCAGCTCTGGGACAGGTTGGCTTTGTGAAACCAGAGCAGTAGACATGAGAGACTGAGATAAAGCTCATCTCCCCACTACTATTTTATTTCCTTTTACCACCTGAGTCACAGTGTGATGGCCATCATCTCCCACTGAAGGAATGCTAATAGCTGCTGTGCAGAGTGGGTGCACCTTTTGGCTCAGAGTAGTGGCGATTGTACCTCGATTGCACTGTTACAGTCAAGGCGAGTAACACTAACTGGGACTTTGCCTGTAGAACTGTTTTTCTTTATCATTATAATAGTCTCAAATATTCCTGGAAGGGTCTTGTTTTTGTCCCAAATGAGGATGGGGGCAGAGAGAATGGAACTCAGAGCCAATGTCCTAGCTGATCCCAAACCTTCATGGGAGCCTGGAAAGCCTTCTTTAGAATTCTGCTCTGTTTCATTAGTTGGATAATGCAAAATTTAGTCTGCTGCTCTCCAGGTTAGCATTGCATATGCTGGGCTGTGCTTCTTCTGTTTAACTAGAAAACTTACCCTGGATCTGAACAAGAAAAAAGAAAGAAAAAAAACCCTTCCCTGATATAGATAAACTTCTTTATAACAAAAATGTGTTTTCTTTTTCTGACAAAACAAGATTTTTCATGGGGTGAAAACTCCATCCAAAAACACACAGTAAGAAAGCACATTACAAGAATATAGGCAAAGTAGTCATCAACAATTAGAACAGTCGCTTGGAGAGGGGCCTGAAATAGCTAAATAAATAAAGCTGCTGTATTTGTGATATGTTGATTAATGATGTGCTAATAGTTGAGACATGTCTGTAATAACTAATTGGCTTTAAAAAAACCAAGCAGAGCCAGGATCCTCTTTGGGCTGAAAGGGCATTTGCAGTTTGCCAGGAAGGCAAACATTGGGATCATACCCAACAGATCTGGGAAATCACAGCCATGGATCAGCAAAGCCCAGAAAGCACATGCTTAACCCTACCCTTCCTCCAAAAAACGTGATATATATAGAGAGACAAAATGGAGTGGAAGGAATATTGCTGCCATTGGAGAAAGGGGGAAAGATTAAGCGAGTTGGCCAAGTCAGGCAGGAGGCCCATGTCAGAGCCAGGAGCTGAAATCACCTCTCCTGAGGATGGTCTTTAATGTCACTGCCAAAGGAAGGCTCTCTTCTAATCAAGAGCTGACCTCCCCATGGCTCTTGTCGTGCAAGATCCCTGTGCTCTGTGGGCCCTGCTGTTTGGATCCAGCTTCTTTGTTTTATCAGTTTTTCTCATCTGCTTTCTGAGTGGGTAAGCATCACCAGGGAAAGGTCTGGGGATGGATCAGCACGAGAGGGCTTTTCCTGTGGGGGGGTGGGCTGGGAGCCTTCTCTGAGGTTCTTTTTAACCCAAACTCCTGCAAAAGCTTAATGCCATGGTGGAGGGTTAGGTTGTGCAGTGTGGTCCAGAAGGTGGGCAGGAGAAGGAGAGCAGGAATTAACCCTGGGGAGTTAGTAACCGTGTAGCGAGCAGGTTCCCTTTGGGGGCTGTCAGGATCTGCTCTGCAAAGCCTGGGGGAAGCGGATGGGCGCTCAGCCCTGACAGCAGGCAGGAGGGATGGAGTCAACTGATGACAGAATTTCACCTCTTTGCTCCTCTGCTCTTCCTTTTTAGGAAATCCTCGTCTTGGAGAAAGGAGCTGGTTTTACAGAGGCAGGTGGCCCTAGGAGTTCAGGAGGGCTACTGGAAGCTGGCAGAGGCTGCTCCGTGGAGAAAAGGAGATGGAAGGGGTGAGTGAACAGGTTGAGCCAATGCTGTTGTATTTGGTGGTGGTGAGGAGCACGTCAGCAACAGATGCTTCATGCCTGCCGGGTGGCAGCGGAGACCACGGGGCAGTCATGCTGGAGCGAGCTGCCTTTGTGCCAGCTCGGCTGCTGCGTTCAGTGGGAGAGGTGGGCTCTGGCCCCTGGCAGCGAAGCGGGTATAGGTCTGCCCCTTGTTGTGTTGGTAACAGAGCCCATTCAAATGGTGATCGATGAGAACAGGAGGCAAAAGGAGCAAGGTGAGAAAGGCTAATCTAAAAGGCAACACTTTGAAAGGAGCTGGTCTGATCTGGTCCTCCCAGCCCCAAGATGTTCATCTTGCAGACAGGTGCCTTAGACACACCTTGTCCCAAGAAATGTGGTAATGAAGGAACAACTGGTATGAGTGGAGACCTCTTCCCATAAAAACAGCCCGTTTCACAGGGGAATGGGACTCTGGGACTCAGCAGAGCAGTCTGAACAGTGCTGCCGTACCAACTCCGGTCATAGTAGCAGGCTTTTCAGCGGCTAGTGGGGATGCAGTCCCTGACTAGTTGCGTTTGCCCAGTCCCTGACCTTTTAGGTCAGTGGGAAGAGTCCCAGGCAGTCAGCAGGCTTGAGAAAAAGCCCCAAATGACAGAGGAAATTAGACTTCAGGATCTTGAACCGTTATTGCTGTTTGAGTCATGGCTGCGGGTATTTTCGTGTGTGTGCAGCTGTTGGGAGAACTGGGGGTGGCTCCTGGGAGATGATTAAATGCATGTGACATCCCTGAGGTGAAAGAGCTCTGTGGTGAGGCCTGAAAGTGTTACGACAACCCTAACAACCAGTAACTCTGACAGGCATTACTATCTGGCAGGACTGTACCCTGGGGATCAGATATTGGCTCTGCTGTGAAATTCCTTGGGCTATTTGTGCAGAGATAGCACCCACCACTCCCAGCCTTGCATGAACGATGCCAAAGAGATGGTCTGTTGCCCCCAAGGAACTTACTGCTTACAAAAGAAATGAGAAGTAGAACTAAAGGGGCTGTTTTAAGCATGAAATCCTAAAAGAAACAGATTGCTCAAATGTGGATGCTAAAAGCCAGGCTCTTCCAGCCACCTTTAGGTGCCTTCTTAAATGAGTCTGGCCCTCCTAAGGAGGGTTTTAATGAGTTGAACAGGAGCTCATCTGCTGGACTAAGAATCACAGCATCCTTGTTGGCCAGGTCCTCTATGAGTCGTACAGAAGAAGAGAGGCACAACCTCCCATGAGGACTAAACCACCCTGGAGGTACCTATCTTTTTTTATTGGAGCCAGGACATAAGGGCAAGTCTTAAAGCCAAACTGTGGAAGTCATCGGCTTGAGACCCAGTGGGAATGTTCAGACCTCAAATCTCCTTGAGGAGAAAACATCTA
Organism: Anseranas semipalmata; assembly: GCA_013399115.1. NCBI lineage: Eukaryota > Metazoa > Chordata > Aves > Anseriformes > Anseranatidae > Anseranas > Anseranas semipalmata. The sequence goes on from VXAA01002950.1 coordinate 353,610, forward strand.
GGAAAACATAGGGCCCTTTTTATAATTTGTTTAATTGCATCCTGAGCTCCAGAATTAAAGAACTGAGGGTGCAGGCTCAGAAATCTGTTGGTCTGAAAAGCTTCTGGCTGTTGTGGAAACTCCTGCTTTCAGGTGCGTGCTGTCAGGCAGCAGCTAAGTGAGATGCATGGCCGGGCTGCTTGCAGCTGCTGGCTCCTCTCTTCCCAGCTCTGCTTCTAAGAGGGGTCAGCATCAGGGCAACAACCGAAGTGCCAGGGAAAATTTTCAGTGGTGATGGCTGTAGTTCTCCTCTATCTGCAAAGCTGAAAATGGAGAGAGACCAAAAAAAAGTCTGAAACCCCACAATGATAATAATCCCCAATTCCCTCATAGTCAGTCTCATCTTACCCCACCCTTTTTCTTCTCCAGCAGGAAAACGTTCCCCCAGCATTGCTGGCACCCTTAGCAGGACAGATCCGGTGCAGGAGTTGTGCGGGGGGTCAGGCAGAGATAGCGTGAAGGGCTGGGTTTCTTTCAGGACAGGGAGTCCAAATCATCGCTCTGCCAGAGGTTTTTCCATGTGACATTCAGCCTGCCTCTTAAACCCCTTTCTGTCTCAATTCTCCAGCAAGTTAAATGGAATAGTACTTTTCTCTTTAGCTGTTTGGATTTTAAGCTCTTGAGGCAGAAGCCCTGTCTCATGCTTGCATGCATCACCTAGCCTGCCCGACCGTGGCTGTGACTGCTCCTGCGATAGCCCTTTTAACGAGGGAATGAACACAACTCGTCTTCTCTCTGCTCAGGATCAGCCAGTTCTCCCCCCATGGGTTTCCTATCAGCACCGTTGCACCGGGGTCCAGAAGGCAGGATTTCACTCTGAATTGTCCATGCTGTCAAGTGGGAAAGCACAGCACGTGTTGTACCAGGCACAGCGTGAAGCAGCCCTGTACTTCACGCATCCATCCGAAGAGCATTGCTGCGCAGCACAGATCAGCCAGGCACATTTGCAAAAAATGTGGGGCGGTCTCTGCTCAGAGGGAGGTCCCCGAAGGCTGCATTTCAGCCCACAGCATGCCTTGGGACACAGCTGGGTCCCTCTGGACCGCTGGGCTCTCACTAGCAGAGCTGGCCACAGGACTCAGAACAGGTGTTACAAATTTTGGTGCTTTAATTTTTTCACAAGTGGGGCAAGAGCATCTGGTCTGTCATGCTCTGAGGTCATTTAATGATTTCCAGGACTGCCAGGAAATAGAAAATTCTTCTGCAGTGTAGAATGTGTAGAGCAAACAAATATATATACATATGCAAGAAAACAGACAGGGTGTAGTATTTTATGAAATATTACAGTGAAGTGGCTTCCAGTGATTTTGCCTTAAGAAGCTGCGCAGCTGTTTCAAGCTGTCAAGCACTTGGGGAGATGATCTGTATTTGCATGACAAAGGCAAAAAAAACAACATAGCATCTGCATTACTTCTTTCTGTGTGCCATGCTGGGGTGCCTTCCAGTTCCCCTCTCGGATAGGGGATAGGACTGCCTCTGCCTGCAGCCGAGGCTCGTGGAGGTGTTACCTTGTCGCTCAAACCCACCTCTTATCTGAAGAATGGGGTGTGTTGGCCTGCAGCCCAAAAACCCAAATGAAAGCTTGATGAAGCCACTGGGAATGTTTCCATGAAGTGCTCTAGGGTTTGCCTTGGATTTCACTTGCTCTCTGCAAATCTGACCCAAGGCCAGTGGAATGACTCTTGTTTTGGGATATGCACACTGTCCCTTTGCGGAGTGTTTCAGAGGTTAGGAAGAACTCTCCTCCAGACGGGAAGCAGGACTCTGGTACTCCATGGAGCACGTGGGGTCCCATGGACCTCATCATCTCTGAAACCTTACCAAGGTGCTCATATGGGGCAAGGTCACTCAGTGTTGCTGCCAGGGGCTCATGTACAAGTCACCCACTGCCTGCAAGGCAGCTGTGCATGCTCGAGCTGTTTTGCAACTGGCCATCAACATCTGCTTTGCCAACGTACTGATTGATTTTTTTTCATAAACAATTCACTGATGAATTTCCACAACGCACAATTTTTATTTAATTTGCCTTAGTCTGTCTAGGAACACATGTAAATATGTTGTGGCTTTCCAGAGAACAAAAATTATGCTTGCCAGCCCACCTGTTTGTGGTTCTTTTTGCAGCGGTAAGGATGTATTCCTTTCACTAGTGTGGGAGTACCTTCATAAAGCTATCTCAAGATCCATGTAGACTGGCACTTAAGAACCTACAGTAATTTAACATTACCACTTCTGTACCAGTTACTAAATGTGCATGAATTACAACAGCACCCAGGGGCTTTAAGTGACCCTGAGGCTGGACACTATACAATGGAGTCAAAAAGAACCCCTGCATAGTATAATTACATAAAATAGCCAAGCGAGATACTGTTAATCCTCCTGTCTTACATCTGGGGGATTTGGGAATGGAGAGAGGAATTATTTCCCAAAGGTTGTGCAAGACAAAGCCATGAATGCTGCTCCTTGGGCTCCCATACCATAGCACCAGGACCCCCAGCAGGTGCCACTTGTGCTTCCCATTTGGTCTTGCTGATAGTTTCTCCAGATCCCAACCTTTTGTAATGAGAGGCCCTATAAAGCTCTTTCAGGAGCAACTGCTCTGTCATGTTGTTGAAAGCTTGGCTGTGTCCTTGAGGAAACAGAAGTTTTCCTCCCTGTCTTGAAACTTGTGGTGTCTTCAGCTGTAGCATCACAGGAGATCAATCAATATGATCCTGCATAAAATTTTCTCAACAGCTCCATCCCATCCAGAATTTGTATTTTCTGAAAGCTGTCCCGAGAGTGATGATGAATACATGCATCATTTTGGATTTGCTCAGAGTCAGCGGCATGCCAGAATTATTCCAGACTTAAAAGTCAGATTTGGGAGGAATGAAATGCTTAAGCAGATTGTTGTGGTTTGATGGTCCTACTCAGGTAGATGAGTGCATCTTCACACCATATGTGTGACCTCTACTCCATCTCATCCAAATGATGGCCAGACTTCACTGCCACCAAACTCTTTTTTGCTCCATCTGGGTGAAACTGGGTGAAACAGCGAGGACTGGGCAATCTGGTTACAACACACGGGTAGGGCTTGCAATTCGTGGTATGCTGAAGTCGAGATCTGGGGCAATGGAGTCTGGCTTGAAGCAGAGACTGCAACTCCTGCCTGCTCTGGAGACATGCCTGCAGTCCCGTGTAAGGAGAGGGAGGGTGTGTTATTCAGTAGATGCACAACACTGCTAATACTTTAGGACAGATTTATACATATGGTGATTGGAGACAGACTACCCTGCAGCGTGATTTGTTTGGGTTTACAGATTTCGAAGTGTTCTAATTGCCTTTTAAACAGCTATTCCTTTATTCCAGGAAATCTGCCTCAAGCTTTCCCAGATTAAATTCCAGATTGTCATGGAAATCCGGGAGTCTGGGGACATTTTAGGCTGATGTTTATGCTTTGTGATGTCTTGGCTTTTTCTAGCAATGTTAGATGCTACATGTAAAGCAAATAGTACAGAAAATACTAAAGTAAAAGGTCTTAGGAAAGGTTTCACCTTTAATTTTGTTTACAGGATGAGAAACGTAGTTCAGCCCCTAGGCTTTCATCATTTTGCAGTTACCTAGGCTTAGAATAAACGGTCTGTTAAGACAGCAGGATAGTGCACAGCTTGCCAGTGGTCTGCTTCATTCAAGTATCGCCTACCAAATGCTAGGGCTGGGCCAGCTCCATTCTTTATGTATATTTTAGCATTCTGTGAGCTTTCTAGGAAAAAAGTTTCCCATTACAAGTTCCTGTAACCAAATATAGTCCTTACTCCTACACTGCAAACACTTTTGATGTGCTGTTCAAAGCAAATCCATCGAAGCGGGATACTGTTAATAAAACTCAGGAGACACAAGAGGTCAAGTGACACGAGTAAATAGAGCTTTCTGTCTTTTTGGAACTCCTACTATTCAAAGCCAAGAGAAATTTATCCTGAAGAGAACCCTACTTTTAAATATGGAGGTTGCTCTTTGAACCGGAAAGAACTACTTCATGCTTTTGGATTGCAGAAAGGCACATATCCACATCTTTCCAGTGCTCCCAAATGTGTCCAGGGACAACTCCTATTTTTTTTATTTTCCATCAAAAGAAACCCCAAACCAGCATACTTAAACCTTTGGTGTCCTTCAGATTTGCGATAGCATTTTAGTATATCAGTAGCAGGATCATTTGTAATGTGAGATGAGCTGTCATTGTTTATATTTATCACCTAATAAGAACTTAAATTGGATAGTGTTGGAGAAGGCAGCAGTAATACAAACTCTCTCATTTAGGCAGCAGGAAAACTCAGTGAATTTAAAAGAACTCAAGCTGGTGAAAACTGATTCTTCCTCAAGTCTGTCCATCTTCACCTGACAGCCTTTTGAGAGAGTACGCAGGTATCCACCACGCATTGTTACACAGTGGATGTTCTCCGTGGGCCAAGCCCTTCACAACTGTTACTAGTGCCAGCTAAAAAAAATCCTCAAAAGAGAATGAATGGGGTTTGGCACCTGGAGAAAATAAATGGTTGGTAACTCCTCGGCTGACAGCCAAAGTGTTCGAGTCCAGTGGGAAAGAGGAGGAGAGGGGTTCACAGCTCCTGTGATAGGTTTCCACAGCTCCCCTGGCCTGCAGCAAGAGACCTTGTTTCTCCTCTCCTGTCTTCTAGCTACCCGATAGCCAGCTTGGAGAGGCAGCTCGTCTCCACGGCCATATGTCACTGTAGATATGTGCAAGCTCACCTTAGAGAGTCTCCCAGCTCTGCTGTGGCTTCTAAACAGTTGTCTGCAATCATGTCATTAACGTAACTGCATCAAGCTTTTGTCAGGCAGTTTTTGCAATATTAGAACAATGCTAAACTGACCTCGTTTGCTGTCCTTAAAGCTACTCCCTATAACTGAAATACCCGAACAATTAACAATAATGTTCAATATGTCATATGCCTTTGGCTTGAATTCAGCCAGACTACAATGCTAATGGGTTTCATATGGCTTTATTTCCCCCCTACCCTGGAAAGGAAAAAGAATAGTTTTGCATTTCCATGCTAGGAAGATTGTCACTGATTAGATTTTGAGGGCAAAACCTCCCTGGAATGAGGTATAATGCCAAGGCTAGCTATTTTCATATAGATAGATAGATAAATAGATATAAAATAAAATCTAAGCAAACCATTGCTGGGGGCAGCAGACTGTGGAGCTGGTCAAAATGACCAGGACCAGGTTGTCTGGCCAAAGTGGCTGCTGGTGGCACAGAGGGAAAGCGCAGGCTATGGGAAGACAGCTGCTGTTGGAAAATTGATAGAATATGGTGCTTCTACCCATACTTTTGCCACGGGGCAAAGGAAGCACCAAGCTTTTCCACTCAGCTTTCCATCCATCTCTCTGGTGCTGCGTCCTTGGTCCAGGGGTGAAAAGATTTGGGTTTGCTCCGCCTGTTGGAAATCTTCAAGCTGCTCTTGCAGAAGGACAGCGCTAGTTTCAGGGGCAAGGGCCAACCAGTGGGCACATACCATGGGGAAAGGGTCAAGTGGGTAAAGATTTCCTTGAATATATGCTGGTTTTAGGGTAATGTGTGTGCACAAGTGGAGGAGATCAAAGTTCTGGCTTGAACTGCATCAACAAACAATTTGGCACTTAACTGGTCAAAGAAAAACTGTGTGGGGGGGGAAGTTTTTGATTGAAAATTGTTTGAAATCTTGTCAGTTGATCTTTCAAAAAAAAAAAAAATAGAGACCAAAGTGTTCTGGATTTAATGAACTATTTAGTTTGGGAAAGTATATTTTTCAGTGCTGTTGAGAGCTAGTTTCCTTGTTTTTTAACGTTAAGCGTGATTTGTTTTCAATAAGAATTGTTTCACAACTAAACGTTAAACCCTTCATTGTAATATGACCAAAGTAAAACGTTTTGACTTTATTTCTAACAATATTTTTCTAACTTTATTTCTGACAATATTTCTAGTGTTTTCCCAAGCAAAATAAAGTTGACTAATTCTGCACAAATTCATTAATGACTTTGTTCGACCCCCATGTACAATGTTGAGGAGCATGGGAAGGAAATTGAACAAAAAAAAAAAAAGAGTTTGTGTTGGCTCACAAAGCTTTTATTTTCAATATTTCAGTTAGGTCCCTAAAGACTTTCTGCTTCTGAACTTCCAAATTTTAGACTCCACATCTTCAATATACCCGTACTGTATCTCAGGAGAGACATAACTTACACTGAAATACACAGGACAGGGCGGTACTCATCACTGCTGGCACTGAAATAAATTCAGTGGGCAGGAGCCATTCCAGGGAAAGAGTAAGACCCAGCTGGATGTGTCCTAGGAGAAACATTTCTTTCCTACTCCCTGCATGTTAACTGACATAGAAAAGTTTCTCTGAGAGTTCTCCAGGCTTTGAAGTCCCAGCGTTCCTTGGGAAAATGAAGTCACTTGAATGCATTGAATGTCTTCCTAGCTTAACGTACATTTATTTTGCACATTCTTCCCATAGCTGGGGTAGGATTTGTCTTGCTTAGCCATAGGCATCTGGAAGTGTGTTACATTGCCCGAGCTTGTACATGCTGCTACAGCCAGTGGAGGAGATGGTGCCTCAGGAGCTGCGTCCTGCTCCTGCCAGGCCGGGCTGGGCGGTCATGTTGACGTGCCCCTCTCCACCCACGGAGGTTAGATGTGCAGTTTCTAATAGATGCCAGACTTTTAGACACTTGGCTGTAAGTGTGATGATGGGGTCCATGCGTCTTTCTCTGCTAGACACAATGGAAGACCCTTCTGTACATCTTTACACCTGGTACTTTTTCCACCTACTGATTTTATTAAATGATTAATAGTAATAAAATGTGGCAATTTAAGTTATCATCAAAGTTCTGGTGAACAACCGAGACTCCAGTCCTTGAATTCCTCCAGGCAGAATAATTTTTTGAAGAAAGCACATTCTCTAATGAAAACAGTGAGCTGTACTTTAAGGAGCATTAAAACAGGTAAGTTTCCCCTCTGATCTGGAACAAGCAGAGGGGAGTGATCCAGGCTTGTGGCAAATTATTGCAGCATTGGTGTAGACTGAGCATATAGATTGATGCTATAGACTCGCATGTACCTAGTTATGGAGGAGGTGCTGGTGATTTGCAGAGGATTTTATCTTTAGCTAAGGAACCTCAGTTTTTAAAATCTGCTGGGCTTTTGTTGTTCTTTTTCCCCAGAGAGCGATTCATGATACCGCTTTCATTTGCACATGGCCCAGTGCTATCAGCTGACTTTCCACCCTCCCTTTCACTTAACTGGGATAACTCCAGCATACAAAATACTTTGTGTCTGGCAGAATACTTATGCCCTGGATATTTTATATGGGAGTCCCACATGTGAGGTTCTTATCTGAAGGAGCTGTTGCCTGCCTTTGGGAAGTCTGCCCTGTATACTTGGTAGCAGGCAGGACTTGACCCACTGGGCTGGATTTCCTGCTTCTGCCAGGTTTTCACCAGTTGTATGTCTGTCCTAGTTTCAGATCGGTGCCACCAAGACGCACGTCTGCCTTAGCTGATGAGGACAGCTGCACACAGGGGAAGCCATCCGTACCCCACAACACTGACCCGTCATATTCGCCCTTAATGCACCATGCTGTGGGAATCGTTCGCTGCTGCTGTTACAGGGTAGGAAACCAGAGGTAAGGACGCTAATTGTGGCTGAAAATTTCATTTCCAATGGCCCACCCAGCCCCATGGTTTGTTTCTCCACCTCTGGTTGTTCAGTAACCCTGAGCTTCTTGTCAGCGTGAGGACCGCCAGCAGCGATGGAGAGATGTGCTCATCTCTTGGCAAAGATGCTTTCCCGTAGCCACAAACCCAGAGCACCCCTGAAATGCTCCCTGCTGCTCCTGCTTATTCCCAATGTCCAGAAGTGACCTTGCAAAGGCCACTTTCCTGGTTTTTCAGGCCTCCAGCAAGGTTATCAAACCAAGACAACTTTAGCAAGAAAAAGCGTGCCTCACCAAATAAATGCTGGAAGAATTGGCTTTGTTTGAAAGTCTTGGATCTTGCTGAAATACCTCAGCATGGGCATAGGCACTGTGTCAACCGCGTGGGCCATCAGCCTCGTAAAATATGTATTGTGTGCAAGCTTCTGTGTGCCCTGAAACCTCAAACCCACTATTTCTGTGTAACCTGAACTTATAATTTCTGCCTAAGGAGAATGAATTAAGAGAAGCCTGTGGTATTCTTCAGGGATGAAAAGGAGCATATTGGAAAACCTGAACTGGCCCCAGCCTGTTGAACATCCAGTAAATAGCTGCTGACAGGAAGATAGCACATGGTGTATACTCTGTGGGGACTCTCTCCTTTCTTTCCTCTCCTTTGGCTCTGTGCCTTCTGCTAGCAATTTCCATGGCTATCATCCTGGTGACGTTCCTGTCTCATTCCTCCCTCGGCTATTGGACGTGGTCATTGGACTCACAGAGCAAAAATCTTGACCTGGTTTGGCTCGGGACCTAACTGGTCACCATTCCCAGCCCTCCCCCAGCCCCTGCATGGATTTCTGTGGCTGTGGACGCCTACAGCTCTTTGAGACTCGCAAGCAGCACTGCGAACCAGCTACATCCCCAGCTCCAGTGGGGCCTCCCTTTCCTCCAAGTGACTCACAGTCTACATCGATCGAGGCCCTTTCTTCCAGAAGGCACCCAAAGACACCGGACATGTTGCAAAAAAAGGCAAAAGTCATTTGGAAATTGCTGTAACATTGGGCTAAAATGTAAAAAATTGCAAAGTGGGGTTTGCCTCCCCAGGGAAGGAGCTGGCTCAAATACACATCCCTCCCACCTATCTTCAGACAGACTGACTCACCCTGTGCAGCTGCTTCTCTCCCTCTGTTGGTTGCAGAGTCCTGCTTACCTAGCTTAGGCGGGCATTTAACTTCTAGAATTCTTGCAGGATGCTATATTATCATAATTTCTCTTTTCAATGGAGTCTGGAGTACTTGCTTAGCAAGTCAATAAATAGTATTTCTGGACACTCATGTGACACATTGAACCATAGCCTCAGCTCTGTCTAACACAATGCACAGAGAAATAAAGAGCAGTAGGAGCTTGCCCAGGCTTCTGTCTTTTAAGCTCCTGGTTTTAATGGGTGAAGGTGTAAAGCAAACAGCCACTGCTGGGGTGGATGCACGGGGAACAAGCAACTACTGGGGGACACTGGACATCCCTAGTCCCACTTCGGTGGAAGCACAGGTAGAGGCTCCCCAGGTCTGTGGCACTCCAGACTTAGAAGTCTTCAGATACTCTGCAAAAACTCTCAGTTATATCTATGAGAAGTCCCAGAAGTGCAAATATTTTCACTTCTTATGGGTCTCCTCACTATTGAGGCAGGATAAAGTGACCGTGCTTCCCTGGTCCCTCTGTGGGTTGGTAGTTCGCCCAGCCACTGAGCAGCTGACTTGTGCTTTAATGCAGCACAAGAATAGAATAAAGAGTGTGAAACTTAGGGTTTTAAGGCAGGCGAAATTATTTGGGCACATGAGAAGGATGCTTGCAAATTTTGGTTAACGTCGTGTGTATCTGAAGGCAGAGTTTAGCTTTAAAGATCAATTCTCTACAATGCTGAGTGAGAGGAGGTTATTTTAACAGAGATTTTTCCCATAGTATTTCATGTTTCTGTGACTGCACATCCCTATTTACTTAAAGTACAGCCCTCACCACAGTTATTACATCATGAACTTAATATCTCTCCCTGGGAAAAGAACCACTTTTTAGGAAAAAAATAAAAAAGGGGTAAAAAAGAAGGAAGTGTTCGAAGTTCAGAAAGCCTCAGATTCCTCTAGGGTCCCCAGCTGTGCTGTATGTTGTCCCAGCTGAACTCCAGATATTTCCGCTCTGCACATTAATGCATTCAAGGAGAAATCAAAGCGGCTGTCTTGAGCGTGCTTTGGGCCAAGTATGTCCTACCTCAGAACAGCCCTGTTCCATGAGGTTGCAGTCCTTTAATCTTCCCTCCTTATGGGACCGGGGCTTTCCGGAGCTCATTATGGCGATCTGCCCGTCAGTGTGTAAGCTGATAGACAAATCTTCAGATGCTTCACGGTCCCTGTGGTCTGGAAGCCACATCCTCTGCCGGACCATTTCCGGTGATGCAGCGATTTTTCCTTCCATGTTAAGGGGAGGAAAAGCAGCAGTTCTCCAACGGTCTTGTCACCATTGTGTGTCTTGTCACTGCTGCTCTCCACGCAGATGTCTCCTTTGGAGGCCCATGCTGGTGGGTGGCCAAGCACCGATGGCCTAGAGGCAGCCCTGGGTGGCAATTAGGCCAGTGCAGTAAGAAGGGACTGCCAGATGCGTTGCCTCGTGAGGTTGGTTTAGTCCAACACCAGCTGGGCTGAGCCCTTAGCATGACGCCAGGTTTTGGTGAGTCATATCTGTAAATGGAAACCCTTGCCACAGTCCCCCTTTCCTTGTGTCCTTAATGAATCTCTGCACAGGGTTGTCGCCATGCAGCAAAGCAGAGCGGGGCTGTGTGCCACAGCACCTTTGGTCTTGAAAGCTGGCTGGGGGCTCTGCAAGGTGGGAACTTCTCTCCAGCCTCGTGCATGCATCACTGCAGAAGAATTTCAAGGCAAAGCAGAAGTGCAACAAACTGAATATCTGGCAAAAATAATCTGGCTGCCTCCTAAATGAAGATGCGAGAGCTGGGCTGACCTCGACTGGTGGTTTCATGCACGTGGTTTACCTGGTTCATAAAACTCTGAGTTCTGAGCTGCTGTGGCTATCATTCAGGCATCCCCGTGCCCTTGTGCTCCGTACTGTCCCTCAGGCTTCAGTGGGATGGCGTTCTTGTCCTTGCCGAAGGACCAGTTCTGTCTGTACACTGTACCCTATGTTTGCTTGCTTAGATGATAAATTTTGTAGCTCAGAACAAGGCCATCTCACGAGCTAATAAATTATTCAAAGCAGTATGTCACATCTACCTGCAGTAATGGTTCACTCTAACTATGAAGAAAAATTTTGCTGAATCAGTCCTTGAGTCTGCCTTCTTGTTTGTAGCCGTTCAAGAGCAGCTTTCACCTTGACTCTTCCTGCCAGCTTTGATCTCCAGCAAAGAAGGGAAAACTGGAATGGCAGGCAAAAGACATCACGTGGTTTTTGGTTTTGGAAGCATACATACATTTGTATGTATTCTCCATTTCTGTGAGTGCTCAGATTGTTTGTCCTCACGCAGATTTTCCTCCAGCAACTTTGAAACATTCTTTCCATTGACTTCAGTGAGAAGGGCTCAATTGGAGGCAAAGAAACAAAGCAGTTTGGGGAAAAAAAAAAGTGAAAAGTGATAAAATGTAGTATTACTCATGTAGGATTGCATTTCTTGGAATTTGAGTGATTTTTAGCTTCAGTTACAAGACTGTTGGCACTCAGGTTATTGCTTCATGATTTTGCTTTGAAAATTCTTGAATTCAGTGGAGATAGCTGAAAGCCAACAACTGCAGAAGCATTAACACTGAGAGCAGCCGACTCCAAGCGAAGGAAAACTGGTTCAGAAAGGTGATAGTCATGTTGTTCAGGGTTCAAGAAATACAGGCTTTATCCCTGGTTTTGCCAGGGACTTTCTGAATGATTTTTGGTGTATTATTGACTTTGAGGGTTAAGATGAACTGTGAGATGACCTGGGCCACAGCAGAGTTTCATTTCTCTGGAAGAGCATTGAAACATAGCTCAGGTTCCTCATCCAAAGTGCAGCCTTTCTCCAAAGGACTTGTATCTCCTTCCAGGCTTGCATCTACTTACAGGCAATAGAAAGAGAAAGGTGGTTTTGAGATCACATGAATTATGGCATTGTTTTGATGAGCTTCTTGTGCTCTACTGAGCCCCAAACTCACAGTAGAGGTGGGGTCAAGGACTGAGTGAGAAGAGCTGAATTTGTACCTGGTAGCTCAGGTGTTATATTTAGTCATGAGATGGATGGTTGCACTACAGGGTAGATGCTGGTAGGTGTGATTATAAGGCAAATGCTAAGGGTCTGCGTGGCCTTGCTTTTCTTCTTTCTCCTTCCCATGCCGAATTTACATATTCCAGGCAGGGAGAAACATACCTCACTAATGCTTTTTCTCTATTTAGGGCAATGGAAAGGGCAAAGGCTGTCTCATACCATTCAAATACATAGCAAGTAACAATATAATGGGTCTTAGCCTTACTACTCTTCCACCATTGATTACAAGTCTACAGGATGTGATCGTGTAGTTGGAGGAGGAGGTCCTGAAGTTATGCCCCAGCAAATTCTGTTCAGTAAGCCCCATCACGATCCGCACACGTTCACTAGCATCATGGCTATTTTGACAGGCTGTCCTCTAAGCAGCCATCACCGAGTGCAAAGGAGACAGGGAGAGTTGCTGGTAATTAAAAGTACTGTGACCAGTAGAATGTGTTGTGAAAGGGCTTCATCCCTCACCAGTATTAAATTGCGTAAATCGATGTTGGCCAAAAAAAGTGAAATAACAGCTCGCTTCCTAAAATGGAAATATCCCAATATGTTTTTCCTGGCAGAGGACTACTCTCGGGGGGCAAGATCAGCGAGCGGACGGCAGCATGCCCCTCGCCGCTATTGGCCTCCGTGGTGCTCAAGGGAAGGAGAAAAGCACTATTTGCCATAGATCTCCTGACAAGTAGCGGGGGACTTTGCACCTTATAAAATTCCCTTAATTTAGCTGTAACTGGCAGCAACCAGTTCAACCTAAATAGTATATCTTTCTTTTAAAGAAGCTACTGTTTTCTGGCATGCAACGTCAGGCCATCGGTCTCACTGCTCACGTTGCTCCGATACTCCCTAGAGCTTAACAAATGTTTCGGGCATGTTGTTAGCACAACAAATTAAAGTGGGAACTTGGGAAATCCTATACTGAGAGTTTATTTGCACAGTTTAGCAGCATACTCTAGACTCTTCTTCAGTCGTGGAGAACAGGCATGGATCTATCTCTGCATCGTGGGGAAAATGGCTGGTGGGTGACAGTAGAGGAAAACCAAATACACCGTGGGACGCTTCACCATGGGATGGTCCAACATGGCCAGAGCAGCAGCTCAGAGCTGCCTCCATAGCAGCTGACCTCTCTCTCTCCGTGAGATCCCAAGATTGCAGGTTTTAGTTTTAGTTTAGTTTTAGCTTTTTAGTTTTTGGTTTTAGTTTTAACCCACTCTCACCATTTTTAGCTCTGCCCTGAGGCTTTGGGCAACCTGACCTACACAAAGCCTGGCAGACTGTTTTTCCCACAGCTGTCTATCGGTCTTGCAGTCTCTGCCTTGCTGGAGCCTGTGGATGGCATTTGTCATGATGTTGCTTCCACTGCATCTGGGAATTTTTATCCATTTAAGGACTAAGGACTTGAATTGCATGTCCGTATGAAGTTCCCCATAATTTAGTCGCTTGACCTATGCAAGCTCTTATTTTATAGTTAACTTTTCTCCACATTCATTCAATCATTTAGATTTTGCCCAGCCCTTCATTTCTCCAGAATTTTCTCTCTCCCAAAAGCTTCTTGACAGCGTTGACCACCTGTTGTCTCAGCTTGCTTGAACCCATTGACAAAACTCATCTCTGTCAGGATGCATCATGCGGAGTTTCACCGGTTGCTCATGCTGTCTAGCTCAGCATGGCATTTCAGATCTTTTTGTTACCCCAGCTCTCATCTTTGTGTCACCCAGCTCTTACATCTCTTGGAGTCTGACCTTCTTCAAGACCTTCAAAGAAAGTCTTGTGTCCTCACACAACTAACCAGTATCATGGCATGGCTTATTGGAAAGTACTAATGCTTGTTACATCTCAGAGGTGGCAATCAACTTGCTGAAGGCCTCAGCTGAGTCCTCACCTTCATCCTGCTGATTTCAGAACTAAATCTAGCACCAGCACAGCCAAAACTACACAACCCGTTCTGTATCACATCATGCAGATGTTCCCCCTGGGGCCTCAGGCATGGCTGTGCAACTAAACCAGAGTGAGGTTAGCAAGTCAGTGGGCTTCATCCTTCCCTTGCATGGTGCACAGTCCTCATTTACTCCTGTCCTGCATGTGCGAGTAAAACAAAAGCAAATCTGACCAGATGCAGATCTAATCCAGATTTGCTTGCCTGAATGACCATGCAAAGTAGCCTAAGTAGCCGTAATTCACTTTACGTGGGCAATGGGCTAGGAGGATATGTGCCATCAGAGAAGCAGCTCACTGCAGCCTCACTGCTGGCAGCCATTCGCCCTTGCACAGGGGCTGCAGGGAGCAGATTTTATTCCTGCTGCCACCCACTCCCCCCTCTTGCCCTGCTCTGTGTCTTCAGATCCATCGTGTCCTGCTGCCCGTCATATCGCAGAATGTCATTTCCTCGAGGGGATTTATTTCCCCTCTCATGATATGTGTTGTTCCTCATGTGTCCCACTGTTTTCATCCTCTGCCTTTGGGTCCCAAAGCAGAGCCAAACCCTCGTTATCCAAGTCCCTCTGTTCTGGGAATCATTTCTCCACAGTCCTATTGCAGGTGTAGACATCCCAATCACACCAGCCTCAGCCAGACCTTTCCATTAGGTGACTTTGACTGGGAGAAGAAAATGGGGATATTCTGCCAGGGGGTCTTTTCACTGCAGCTCTGGAGCAGACGAAACCCAGCAGTCACCAAAATACTGCCTGGTCACATCCACTTTCCGGCTCAGCACCCTGTCCAAGGCTAAACGCCATCCAGTATCAGTGAGCCCACCATGATTTCAGGTGTTGATCCAAGCTAAGACAGGCAACCACCAAGGCTTTGGGGGAGTATTTTCAGCAGCTGTCAGTGCAGATAGCGTGTGGCTGTGTGCTTAACACCACCGTAAGACACACACAGGCAGGGCCTGGGATGACGTGCACTAACTGGTGGCACTGGGCCTGGGGTGACAGCTGGGCTCGGGTGAGGAAAAGGAGCCCAAGCCCCTGTGTTGGAAGCTGACACAAGACCCCGCTACCCCTGCCCCATCCCCATGCCTCCAGGTATGTCAGCACATGCACGAACCAGGGGAGGCTTTCTTAGTTGTTATTCCAGCCTTTTTTTTTTTTTTTTTGTGGTCATTGAATATGTTTGTTCAAGCTCCGGTTCTAGAGAGCCCTGGGTATCCTTGTCTTCTGCTGTGCCTATTTTGAGAAAACCTTGGAAAAGTCACTTGGAAAGCCTCACTTAGCTGCCATGAAGAAGGCATGCATGAAAATCAAACGGAGAATGAATGAGGACACTATTTCTCATGACCCGGTTGCTTTTGCCTGTGTTCCTGTGCTCACTTCCATGTCAGGCTGCTGCTAGCAGGGGCAGAGGAAGGGATGGTGGGATAAATAGGAAACACGTGGCTACTTTGACATTATTATTCCACATATTTTAAGGTCAGGGATCACAAACGGGGAAATTTGTTCCAGAAAAAAATCAATGGAGTCATTCATTCACATCCGACCCTGGTTACTGAGGTTAGTCTATGGATTAACACATGTGTGTCTCTAGGTGTAGATACATACACACACGTTGCTTAAAGTCAGGGTGGTTCTTCTGCAGAAAAAAAAGGGGTGAAGTCTTGCCCTGATTCATGCAATGGGCATTTGAGGACGTGTCTTCCAGCACAACGACCCGGCCAAGCTGGGCATGGAGCCGGAGGGCGGAGGAGCGAGGTTCAGTGTTGGGAGGCCTGAATTTCGGCTGCCCGTGCTCCATGGCAGACTTCACCGCAGCAGAAATTGGTTCAAAAGGTGTCAGCAGCCAAACTAGAACTTCTGCTTTAAAAGCAAGGGAGGCATCTGATGAGGTTTTTGTTTGCTTTGCTTTCTCCCTCTTCTCTTTCAGGATTAGGAAAAATGGGAGTGAAAGCCATGGCAGTCGCTAGGATAATGGAGCTGCCCAGTTTCAGTAAAGGTCACAGGTCTGGGTTCTGTCCCGAAATCCCAGCTCGCTGGGGCTCAGGGAGTCTCCAGTCCTTCTGGGAAAGGATTCATGGGAAAGCTTCAACAGGAACCCCCTAAAAACCACTGGAATAAGCGGGGAAAAAAAAAGACAACACTGATTTTTCTTTAGAAACCCTAACTTTTAGGTTAACAGCAGGATTTTCCCGAGTTTTGACTCATCTTTTTGGGATGGGCTGCAGCCAGAGATGGAAGCTTGGCTTCCTGCAGGGTGGTGGCAAGGCTGGAGCGGGAGAGACGAGGTCCCCAGCGTCGGTCACTGCAGGAGGGAGGAGTGCTTCCATTTCCTGGAGGCAGAGCTCAGCTCTCACATGCTTGGGAAACGCTTGATAACACCAACTTCTTTTCAAAGTCCTTGGGCTCACCTTGTGTTTTTTTTCCTATTTGCTCGTTGGCCTGAAAGCTTAAGTTTTTTGGAACTGGATGTTGCCTTCATTTACAGAGAAGACAGCCGTGTGGCTAATTCCCACTTGTTGGACACCTTTTCTGGGGCAAATTCCCCCCTTTTTCTGTGCCTCTCTAGCTCATTAGCTCCGGGCTGGGATTTAGTCCATCAACTAGCTTTTAATTTGGTTGTTTTCATTTCTGTCCTCCTTGGCACGGGAGGGACATAGGCCATGACTAAACTTTTCTGGTTTTGGTGCCAGCACAATCATGTGAGAGGTTCAGAGGCTGAAGAAAATGCTCAAGAATCACATCTGAAGAAGGAGATTTACAGTTTTTTGCACATCAGGCTGCAGATAGAGACGAGCAAGCTCAGGCAGAAGTCAGGCAAAGGCTGATCCTCCTCAGCAGGCACAAAAACCATCGAGCACTTCCCAGTGCTGGTCAGAAGTAGCAGTGCGGCATTCAGGATCAAAAATTAGAGGCTTGTACGGTGATGTCTGTAAAATCTGGGCTGATTATTCAATCTGTAGGGCTCTACCCCAGCCTGGTGCATCTCTCCTAGTAGGTGTGGGTACCCTACATCAGAGGAATGGAGGGAGAGAGCAGGATGAGGAAGGAGCCAACGAAACCCAGAGAAACCTGGGACCTGCTCACAGGAGCTCCTGGGTCAGGGTTTAGTGGGACATAGCTGGGAAATGCGGGCCCTGTTAGCAGAGGTCAGTCGTCCAGCATCTTGCCATCCTGAACACATGCTGGGGGAGGCACCCAGTGATAAAACAGCAGCAAAACTGCTTTCTAAAATCAGAGTTTTCTCCGGGCCGGGGGCCCCTTCCAGGCTGTGGCGACGTCTGCCCTTTGCATCCGTACGCTGGTGCTGGTCCCCGCAGCCAGACTGATACTGACAGTGAGATCGTGGAGATGCTGGTGTAGATACCTCACTTCTGCATTGCTCAGTGACTCTAGAGATAGCTAACCGAGAAACTATTTATACATATGTTTTAAAAATGCAGCACTTATACACGCTCTTTGCAGAAATGATGCTGCCTGCTAGAAGCACTGGCAGTAGTTGTCGTCCCTTACAATAATTAGCAAAGGCATGTTCCAGAGCTGTCGCTGAAGCTGGTTTCGTCATTGTGCTTCCCCTAACGAGGCTGTATTTGGCCTTGGGTAGCATTTCACCCACGTTAAGTGGTTCCCTCACTTGCAGGTAACACCCCAGTGGCCTCCCTTGGACTGATTGCCCCCAAGCTCTTCCCAACACGTCCTGGAGGTGGCCGGAGGAACGTGCGGTGCATGCTAGCAGCCCTCGGCTCTGGCCCGGGGTCTGCTGTCGGTGCTCTCTGGCTATTCTTCATGTTTTCCTACAGGCTGATGAAAGGCTTGTAAAAATGCTGTCCCTGGGCTTCCACGTTAAACCAGTTCACACCTCTGCTTCTTCCAATGGCTCGGCTCCAGCTGAGCTCAGCTCAGGCCACAGCAAGTGCTACAGAAAGCTCCCCGGCTTTGCTGGAAAAAAAAAAAAAAGAAAAGGCAAATCGGGCTAGTGAGGGGCCGGGCGTCACCTCCTTGCGTCTTTGGGACCAGCAAGCAGGTCCCAGATGGGGATGCAGAAAATCCACGTCACCCCGCATGCCCTGCCTCGCTGGACGGCTTACTCTGCCCCACCACTTCGATGGTGAAGGCTGAGCTGGGGAAGATTTCAGGCCTTGCTTTGATGCCCATCACACATCCCCCGTCCTCTGCCATCAAACCGTGGCATTGTGCATCCTTGCCACGACTGGAGCTGTGGCATGAGTGGCCCTAACTGCAGGCGGTGGCTCTGGCTCCACATCAAGCTGGGCTTCAGCTGTTTCTTGGTGCCTGATGCTGCCCCGTGACACCGTGTCCTCACCACGACCAAGCTGCGTCACCTCTTCCACGTGGCTGGAAGAGGACAGGAGCTGCGTTGGTCCTCGCCCTGCTGTGCAATGGGCGGGATGCTCCTGTGCATGAATCCATAACAGCAGTCCCCACCTAACCTGTCTGAAGCTTGCAAGGCTGGAAGTATTTGGCCAAAATGTAAACACAAATGGAAGAACAATTTTCTTTTTTTTTTTCTTTTCTCCCCTGCCGAGAGCGCGGAGTCTGCCCGTGTGGGTCTAAGCGGAGGTGCAGAGCCACGTGGAGGGTGGATAATTTGAGTTTTGGACACAAAGCATCACGGGTGGCGTCTTGGCCAGCCGCGTGCTTAGATCAGCCTGGACTCGGAAATCTTGCTTTCTGCTCCTCGCCTTCTCCTGGTGTCCCCCTCTGTGCACCAAGAGATGGGTCCCCTGCCACCCGTGCGAGCGAGGTTTGGGGAGTCCGGAGCCAGCAGGGAGGCAAAGGGAAGCAAAAGCAAAAAGCGTGTGAGTGCCCTTGTTATTGTCTTCACCTGATGAAACAAACTGCTAAAAGCCTTAAATGAAAGGCATCTCCAGGGAGGGGCTTGCAGCCAGCATATAAATCAAAAGTGCACCTAACTTTTTCCCTCCCATTTGTGCCAGTGTTTTAACTCTGTTTGACTTGGCAGCCCGCGCTCATTTTCAGAGCATTAAGGAACTGAATTAAATAATTGAATCTTTTCCTTCGCTAACGTTGTTCCTTGGCCTGCCTCCAGGCTCGTACCGGGATGGGGACCAGCGGCCGCTTCCAGCAACAGAAACGCACAGCACGCAGCCGGCTGGCTTCTGGGGTGCCGACCAGCGCACATTTCCCTGTCCTCCCCCAGTTTGGGGGTCCCACCGTTTTCCCCTTGCCAAAATAAAAACAGGTTCTGGCCCGTTAGAATAACTTTTTATCATTGCTGCTGTCTGGTGGTGGTGTAAGAGAAAGATGCAGGGGCAGCCTCGTGTCCCCCAGCACCCCACGTTCTTGCAGATGCTCTTTCCCAAGCAAGCACTGCGCAAGCTGTCGGAATCCCGGCTGTACCCAGAGGGGAGATCTCTCCAGTTCCCAACCACGTCTATTTTATTGCCTTCTGCCCACGTGCCAGCTCAGTGCTCAAGCAGCTTTTCTGCCTCCCCAGGAGATACCAGATTCAGCCTGAGGTCAAGTTTTCACTTTGGAGGGATGAACAAGCCCATCTCTCCCTCTGTGCCCTTGCAAAAAGGCTCCTCACTGCACAAAATGACAAGTCATACAGGGGATGGATGCTCTGGAAAGGCTGTTTACATGCAAGCCTGAATTTTTGTTTGTAAAGTTAAGCAAGCAAGCAGGAACACCTTTGGGAATTGGCCCTTCCATCCACCCGCCTGGCCTTGGCCAGCTGTAATACATCCCTGCATGCTGGGTGCCGGGGTTTGCCTGCATTTTGTCTTCATCTGCACTGGGGAAGGAGCTTGGAAAGCTCACTGCCATCCATCTCAGCATATCTTTATTTGCTCCGAAATATCGCCCGGACGTTTCTGCTGAAAAACGAGCGGAAAAACAGCCAAATAGCAAACCTTTTGAGGACATGTTTTCAGCCCAGCACTCAACCCTGCACTGCCGGGAGGTGGAGCGGGGATTTTGGACAAGCGAAGTCCCCAGCGAGGGTCCCCAGGAAATCAGAGGGGGCAAAGCCAAAGCCAAGCCCAGGGCATCTCCCTTCTGTGCTCCATGTGGGCAACGCGAAGCAGCTCCGCGCACGCAGCCCGGGAAGCATGGGACGTGTTGCCAGTGCTGTGGTTTGCAAATAGGAACCTCGGATAGGGTTTTTTTTGTAAAGCCATTCTTTTTAAATGAAAAAAAAATGATGTTACATGATTTGGAAGTTTGATCCTGGGAGGGGGCTGAAGAGTGCTGTGCTGAGCAGGGACAAAAATTGCCATTAAATGACTTAAATTTCCCTTAATTAACATTATGTCACTCCGCACAGCCTTGGCGATGATTAAAGTCTGACTCGACAGCGCTGGGTTTCTATAAGCCCAGCCTGGGCAGGCGATCGCCGTTGCAAGAAGGTGTTTGACCATTTCTATAAAACCCCAGAAACCTCACTCTGTGGCAGCGCTTTCTGAGAAACCGGTGTAAATGAAGTAAGGGAAAAAGCTAATAATTGGAGGAAATTACTAGAAATTCTGCCTGGGATCAGTTGGTAACTATCCTCGAGTTTCTGGAAAATGACACATCCAAGGGCTCAGGGGGTTCCTGGGTTATTTCTGTCGTTTCCTGGGGATTAGCCGCGTCGGTGGGGCTGCAGGGGACATCACCGCGTGGCTGCATCACAGCTTGCCGGGCTTAGCGGCTGGGGTAAAGGCAGAGAGAAAAATGACCCCGTGTCACTTTTACAAACAGCTTCCCGAAAGCAGCTCGTGGCCAGGAATACTGCTGGATAAAATCCCTCGGAGGAGGAGAAAGTCCGGGGTAAAGTATTTTTGTCTTTCCAAAGAATAAATCATGTGAGCTTGAGGCTGCCCTGGAAAAGGTGCGTCTCCGGGGTGCTGGACAGGGGGGGTCTCACCCCTTGTGATTTACAGTGGGGCTGAACCCCTCTGGGGCTTCATTGGCCGCTCTGGGGCTGCGAGGAGGTTTTGCTGCTCGATATTTGCAGACCTGGACGCTCCCCAGCTGCTGAGAGCCCTGCGAGGATGCAGCAAGGGCTGGCGCAGTCAGCCTCCAGGAGGGGTCATCAAATATTTTCCATTTTAAACGGAGAGTTCCTGCTCCTCCTCCTCCTCCTCCTCTTCCCTCCCCAGCCATCCCGCTCTGATTCAGCAGGTCCTCGCTGGCCTGCGCTCAAAGCCATCCTGCTGCAGCTGAAATCTGGTTGACATTGGTGGGGTTTAAGCGCTGCCTTGTGAGCCTCCAAGCCCGGGTCCCCGTGAGCAGCCGTGGTGGTGGTGTGGGTCACCCCTGCTTTACCATTGCTGAAATACCTCCGTATAGCAAAAAAAAATAACGCAAAGCCCCCAGGTTTGTATCTACCAGGTGTATTGGTGAGAGGTGCACGCGGCATGGTGGTTCCCATCCAAAAAAAGCTGGTTAGCAGCTCCTCTTCCCCTTGCCTCACGGCTGGGTCCTCTCTGCCAGGAGGGTGAAGACCACCGTGGCCATCACTAGCGGCTGGACACAGCCTATGGCTGAGCCCTGGGACCGGGTGGCCTCAGCGGAGGGGGGATTAATGTATAGATGATGCTACATGATCTCCAGTGGCAGCAGGTGGCACTCACTCTCTGCTCATATGGGGCTACGTGGGAGTCAGGGGGCTGAAACCCGCGGGGTTTCTGGCCCCCAGAGCAGTGCAGGTGTTTGGGGATGGGGAGATCTCGGTGCCTGAAGCTGCTGCACTGGAAATCTGTGTTGAACATTGGTGCAATTCTCTCCTCTGCTTCCTAGCAAGGCTGCTAAAATCGGACAAAAAAGACCTCATTCATCCCGGCTCCAGGGTGCTATCAGTACGGGTGGGATCAGTTTTATTCTCAGGCTCTGACATCCCAACACCAGTTCATAACCCTAAACAGCACCATCATAACTTTTCGAGGTTCTCCCAACCCCAGGACATCCGAGCACAAAAATAAACCCAGCGGATGAGGCAGGGAGCTGAGAAAGGGCATCCGATCCCCCGGCGAAGCCTTGCAGATGGCATGGGGAGACACGGCACGAGCATCCCACCGCCAGCCGAGGATGGACGATGCCTCCGAAGGGAGGACAGCCAAGCGGGCGGGCTGCCCAAGGGAGGAAGGAAGGGCTAATTACCGCTAATTGCACTGCACTGCGGCCCTTCCCTAAGGAAAAGGGAGCTCCCTGTCCACAGCAGCCCCACGGGCTATGCAGGAGGTGGCTCCCGAACAGAGGAGCGGGTTGTTGGGAGCTCACAGACCGGCTTTGTCCCGGTGCACCCCAAAGCTCGGGTGCTTCACGAGGCCGCTTCACGTGCCCTTGGCTGCGGCTCACCTTCCCCAGCTCCTAACCCTAAAGCTCTGCTGCAGTTTAATGGACCTCGCTGGTATTGTCCCTCCCTAGGACGGCCAGTCTGGGACCCTCCCCTCCTGAAAGACCACACCAACGTGGGCACACCAATTTCTTCTTTGCAGACTGAAGCAAACCAGAGCGTTGCCCCACTCTTTGTTGGGGTTTGTCCTTGGTTTTGAGGCAGGAGAAGGTTTTCTTAAACTCGTGCAAGTGGGAGTGAGTGAGGAACCGTGACACTTCCCTAGGCCACGGTACCTGGTGCTCCTCGTTACGAGGATTAGGTTCGTGTTTTAAGTAGGAAATGTGTGCCGGAGCTGTAAAACCAAGGGCTGGAAAGACGCGTGAGGTCGTCAAAAGCACTTTTCCGTGTCAGCGCCAAGGCTTTCCCTGCAGCCCGTTTCCAGCGGATTTCCAAATCTCTTTACGTGTCCCCTGCTCCCATCCCCGCGCTGATTGCAAACAGGCCGATAGCTCGGGCGTTTGCCTCCTTCCTTGGTCACCGGCTGACGCTCTCGCATCGTGCTTCTCATTCCTCGTTCGGCTCTTCCAAAGCTCCGCTCCCCGCCCTGTGTTTCCACGCTCCCACCTCTTCTCGCGGCTGTCCTGCCCTGACCCTGCAGGGCTCGGCTGCTCCTGGCCCCAGCGCTGATCCGGCAGCGTCGGTCACCTCCAACGCGGGTGACGAGCTGCGAGTTTTGGGTTTCCCCGCCGGACCCCTCGGTCGCAGTGCGGAATAGGAAGGGCCACGGTTGCAGAAGGACAGAGGGCCGCCGGCCACCCCGTTCCGGGCTTGGGGAGCATCCCCGCGGGATGCAGGGAGAAGCTTCCCGCAGCGCGCCTCTGGTTCCCACGCTAATGAGAAACAGCTTAAAGCGCACTTGAGCCTCGCTCGCTTTTCTCACTTTTTCGAGAGATGAGCAGGGCTTGGTTCGCCTCGGATCCTCCCCGCAAGCCGTCAGGAGGGAAGGCTCCTTCCCTGCATTGCCTCGGTTAGGAAAGCACCTTTCCAGGAGCTAGGAATGCTCCCGCCGTAAATCATCCTCCCATCCAAACCAGGGGGAGAAGGGAGGCAAACGGGGTCTTTAGCAACATTTTGTTCTCCAAATAGAGTATTTATTCGCATCCCTTGCTCTCTGAGCAGGTGCTGCATTTTCCCCCACAAGCCTCACACTTAGGAAAGAGGTGCTTGAAATCCCAAAGGGGACCATCAGCCCCCTGGCTCCCACCCCACGCAGAGTGACCTGTGGCTACGAGTGTTAAATCCACGCGGGGCTCGAGGTGCTTCACGTGGGCTCGGCAGGACTCGGCTGCGCTGAAGCAATGATGATTTTTCCCCTCATTTCTGGGTTCAGTGGGCAGGCTGTTTTGCAAGCAAGGGGTCACCCAGGCTCGGCGGCCTTCCCCCATCCCCGCTTTATCCCCTCCATAAGTCCCTGCAGACCCATCCAGACCTGACCTCAAGCTTCTCTCTTCCTTTTTCCCCCCCCTTTCCAGCCCTCCTTCCCCCCCCCTCCGCCAGCCTGGCGGTGCCCCAGCGATGAGCTAACGCCGCTCGCCGCTGGGGCCCGGAGCTGCGTGGGAGGCAGCAAGACGCCGGGGCTCGGCCCGGGGGCTACCGGTGCCGAAGCAGATCCAGGCAGCCAAGCGGGGCTGGGACGTGTCGCAGGANNNGCAGGAGGAGATGGGGTGGGCGGGCTGAAGGTGGGGCGAGTGGGGGGACCCCGAAGGGAGCTGGTGCGCAGGGGTTGCCCCAGCTGCTTGCAGGCGCGTCCTCTTGTCCGGGAGCTGCCTTTTGGCTTTGCGAACAAACGGCCCTGTGCAAACACCCTTTCCTCACCAAAAATAAATAATAATAAAAAAAATGCAGCTCCTGTAGTTTTCTTTTTCATGGTCAAATAACCAAAATAAGCAGGGGGGGGCTCCTTACATTTCGGGAGGACCTCCTGGCCACCGAGGTCTGCCGTGGCTCGCAGCAGGCGATGGGGGTGCAGCGGTCCCTAGGAGGTGCAGAGCATCTCGCAGGAGCAGCGATGCAAAGGTCTGCGGGGGGGACAGGTCGCTCACCGCGACGCTTGGACAACCTTTGGGGTCTGGGTTTATTGCTTTCTTGGCTGATCGCGTTCTCCTCCGCCTCCATCCCATCGCTCACGTCCGTGGCACGGCCAGCATCCTGCGAGGCCAGCTGCTTAGCAGGCTGGATGAACCTCTCTTGTGCATTTTAATCATAAATTTCTTTTTTTTCCCTGTTGACATCTCCCCAAATAAGGCAATTTGGTGTTATTCCTGGGGGAAAGCGATTGATGACAAATTTGGGGTCGCAGTGTCTCCCTTGGCGTCACCATCTAAAGGCATTTGCAAGTGGCTTTCCAGCGGTGCAAAGAAGCGGAGGGGGGCTCTGATTTTCATCGCTCCTTCCTGTAACTCCCAGGGCCAGACACTGCACCTTTCCCTGCTTGCTGCCGTTCTGAAATAGCGACCATTTCATCTTGCTGGCATCACTTTTCTTGCAGGAAACGCCACACTCCAGATTGCCACGCAGAGCAGAGCCGGTGCTTTGAGGCAGGAGGCAGGAGGCTCCTTGCACAGGTTTTGCCCCCTCTTTGGGGCAAGAACACTGCATTTTGCAGCATTTTGGGGGGTATGGAAGCACACTGGGAGAATCGCTTTTGGTTGCCTCGTTTTCTGTGAAGGAAAGGCTGCTAAACAGAGACATCAGGACCTTCAAAATAAAGTGGAAGTTTGTAATTTCCAAACACCGTCACCGAGGGGGTTGACGATGTCAAGGAAAACCAAACAGAAGTAAACTTTCAGCAAGAATTCATGGAATAAATGTGTGCATGGTCTAAAAATGCAAATATTTATCTTCTTCAAGCAGCCCTCACTCAGCCTTGCCTGCAACCAGGTGCCCAGATGTGCTGCTCGTTTTCGGCACAGAGGCTGGACACGAGGGACATTGCGGTGCAAAGGGGTGCAAAATGCTCCAAGAGAAGCACTCCCCCGTGTCGTCCCGAAGTGCTGCAGTGCTTTGAGGCTTCAGTGCAGATGGAATGACTGACGGAGTGCTATTTGTGTTTCGAGCTCTCCAGACCGCACTGCCGGAGCCTTACCTTGGCACTCCATAGGAGCGCCTTGGGCACCGTGGCCTCACCTTCCCAGCTCCTCCAAAGTCCACCGTGGGCTGCTAGCGACATTCCCAGGGCTTTCCAGTTGGGAAATAGCAGCGATCTCCGCAGAGAGCCTGATGTCACAAGATTTTTCAGCCTGATTTCCAGAGCAGTGGTCTGGATGTGCTTCAAACTCCTGACTACTTTTTCCAACCAGCGTTGTTGCTTGGGACTTTTTTTTTTCTTTTTTTCTTTTTTTTTTTCCAGGCTCTCCCTTCCCCAGCCCTCAGACGGTCTCGCGGAGCTGCCGATTGAGCAATCGCTGTCCCTTCATAGACACGTCTGCGAAAAATGCAGAGATTTCCTGAGCGTGGTGCAGTGGAAATTCCTGGGATCGCTGGTGCGGACGGACACGTACTTAGCTGGGGCTGGGGAGGAGGACGGGGCCGCTCAGGAGGTGTCTTTTCTGCAGGAACAAATCCTTCCTGCTCATCCTCTCTGTCTGCACCTATGGGAGCGACGCGCTTCCCACCCGGCTCTAACACCAGCAGCACAGCGGCGCGCATCCCATTGCTTTATCCGCCCTCCTTCCCTTTCCCAATGGGGGCTCAGCCCCAAGCAGCGAGCCAAGCCCCAGGGTGTTGCCAAACTGTCCTTCAAACCACGTGAAACCGGAGCTGCGGGCAGCCCCCGGAGCTCCTCCATCCATCCCACCACGGAGCAGGGAAGGGGAAGTCTCCGTGTGCCTCTTCCCGCGTGGTTTTGGACAACACGCGGCTGCGGCGATGCGGATGCTCCCGCGGATGGCCGCTGGTGGAAGAGGCTGCAGGCGCCCTGCAATGCCACTTCCAGGGGCCGGCCGGCGGGAAGATTTGCAGGGGGGGACGTTCTCAGCCCCCTTTTTACGTGACCACCGGCACCCGGCAGTCCCGCAGCGGAACACAGCTGCAGGGCCGGTGTGCAGGGCTGACCAGAGCACAGCGCGCTCTTTTGCAATGAGCTTGGCTCGGGACTACAAGCAAAAATGCCTTTTTTTTTTTTTTTTTTTCCAAATAAAGTAAAAAAGGAGCCGTTCCAGCGGCTGCCTGTTGCAACGGCAGGAGGAAGAGGGGTGGATACGAGGTGCCATTTTCGGTGCACTTCTTCCTAATCCGACGACGCCAAAATACCTATGAGCAAAAGAGCAAAAGTGGGGGCTTTGGATGGAGGGGTTGAATGGATTGGGGATGCTTGGCCTGGAAAGGAGATGGCTCTGGATGACAAAATTATAAGGGATAGGGAGGTGGTTAGAAGAGACTAGTCAGCCAGCATCGCCCTGCAAAACTTCGGGATGCCCACTGAAACGCCCAAGTGGCGGTTTTAAAATGAATGAAAGAGAACAGCTTTTTAGTGAGCTGTGTGCCTTGGGAAAGCAAAAAAAAAAAAGAAAAAAAAGAAAAAAAAGAAATGGTAGAGGGATTCAACCAGCTGTTGAACGGCACCTAACTGGGGGAAAAACCCCCTCTGGGGTGTTAAACGCAGAGGCACAGGGGATGGTTGCTGGTTCTGCGGGGTGCTGCAAGCCCGGTGCGGGAAGGGTCCGAGGGCAGCTGGGACTGCCCCGCGTTGGAGGCAGAAAAATGGGGCAGAAACAGCGCCGGGCAGGTCGGGGGCAGAGTAGCAAGACCGGGAGGTGGTAACCCCCAGGTCAGACCCTTCAACCTGGGGTAACCTCGCAGCTAATCCGCCTCGTCCTGCTGGGCAGCGGGAGGAACGCGGCTCTTCGGGCTGTTGTGTGAGGGCGCCCTGACTTGTCCTGCTCCCTCGGGAATTCCTCGCGAGGAGAGTTTTCCTGGAATGACAGGCAACACGCCAATAGCACTGAATGCAGCTGCCACGAGCGCCGAGGTCCCCGAGCTGCTCTTAGCCCACATTACACCACTGCGGAGTGCGCTGTAACTCCTCCGAGACCTTGTGGGCTTGTCCACCGAAGGGTTTTCCGTGTATTTTTTCGGTTCCCCTTTGGACTGCTTGCTGCTTTTAGCTCCCATATGGACGCCTACAGCCTGCCCTGCTGGGTTTTTAGGTGCAAAGAGGGGGTGCTCCTAAGGGAGCACCTTCGAAGCCGCAAAAAAGCACGGAGAAAACCAAGGGCTCTTAAAACACAAGGGGGATAGTGGGGATTTTGAGTAATTATTTTTGAAAACTGCCAGATTTCCGGGGAAAAAAAAAAACTGTGAATAGCAAGTGAGTATATTTAACGTTCCTTTCCAAATTGCCCCTGTTTGAGCTGTTTCTTGCTCCGCAGTAAGTGGTAATGCTGTCAGCCCAGGTTCGCACACGCTGCGGTTAAACCCTCAGTAAATGCAGGGATGCTCCAAGGGGAGGCACAGGAGCGGCGGTGGCCCGGTTATTTCGACAGCAGGCTGTGCCGTGCCCTCTGCAATACCCCAGTCAATCGAACGCCGTGCTCGTTTTTTTTCATTAACCTCCAACGCAACCTCCCCATCTGCAGAATTAATCACCGCTGGAAAACGAGGCAAATATTTTAGAAACAACAAACTGCTGCTTTCCTCCCTAGCAACTTTTTTTCAGGCCTTTCAGGTTTCTACGTCCACTTCAGTTCGTTGACCGCACTCAAAATTTGCAGATTCCACACATAGGCTATGTAATATATATTAATTACATACACGCTTAAATGATTCCTGCCTTGTTTTCAAGAGTGATAACATATTTGGCCTTTGCCTTCCTGCAGTGGAGACCCTCACGTCTTGGACAAGGATCCCAGCAGCACACTGGGGTGGTTTCACCCCACAAGCCTTTGGGATACAAAGTGGATTTATGGGTTTTCCTGCCTTTTTCCCTGCTGGGGAACGGAGCTCCGGCTCACCCAAGGGCACGGGTGGCCTCTGGGAACCACATGTGAGCTCCAGCATCTTCCACCTGCTGAAGCGCTCCCAGCTCGGCAGGTTTGGAAGCTGGTTTTTGGCAGGTTTGAGAGCTGGGTGTTATTCCCAGGGTATTTCCCTGACTAGGAACCGAGGTAGGAGGGTGCACGCTTCAGCCTCTGGAAATCCCCATTGCTTGCATAGGGCTGCGAAGCCACCGGGGTCGGTGTGGTCCCCCCTTGGCTCATCCATCCCAAAAGCTTCTCAGCACGGGTGGCCCAGAATCTCCCCTTCCCCGGGAACGTGGCCAGAGCCGCGCAAGGTGAGCCTGTCTCCCACGCATCTCGCTCTTGCTTTGCGGGTGGGAAATTCCCCAAGGATGGAGAAACCCCCAAGCCGTGTTTAAAAACAGATGTGGCATCCCTATAGCTTAGCCCCCTGGTGTGCCTGCTGTCCTCCCGCTCCCCTCTGCCTGCCCTGCTGCCCAGGAGGCCGCGGTGACGGATGTGTTCGGACACTAATCTTCCCGGGCTGTATCTTTATAATATCGGATTTTAATAGAGTCACGCGGTGAGGTCATCGCGGCCGGCTGCGCTTTTATTTCAGCGTGGTCACTATAGCAGCGAACGGCGAAACAAAACATATAGTTCACCAAAGCAAAGTTTCCTGGCTGACGGTGTTCATTTTTCTTTATGAGCTGACTTTGGAAGACAGTGGAGCGGCAGCTAATGGAAACTCAGATGTCTTTTCTCTCTCCCCTGTCTGCTCCTCCGTCTCCGCAGCAATCGAGATAAAGGTTAGCCATCTGTTTCGGATCTGCGCTGTTTAACCGAAGGAGGGACCCGCTTGCGTTGTCTCCAGCTCCAAGGCAGGAGACTGCAGCAAGCAGGGACGAGGGGCAGGGTGATGGCCACACGGAGAATCTGTGGCCGAGGGAAAGCCCACGCTTACGTCTCGGTTATCTGAACATCCTTTTCTCCATGCTCAGCTGCTTCCAGCTTATCTGCATCTCTACTGAAGCACTTGGATGCAGTCCTAATTTCCAGGAACACCCAGCGTGAAGGACACCCATATCCTCAAAATCTTGACCTTGAGATGTCAACGCTTACAGTATAAGGCGTTGTGTCAGCATGGCATCGCTGGAAAACCCGCTGTAACTGAAAGGAGCCATGCAGGGACATGGGTGTATATCTGCACGTTTATATTATTTTAGATTGGCTTCCTGTACTGAGGTAATAAACTTAATACTGGCTAATAAAACATTTCAGAGCCACTTTGCCTCCCCTTGTAAAGGTTTCCCAAGATGGATATAATTAACTGCAAAACTATAGCATTAAGAAAACCTAACCAAGCACTCAAAAGCTGGTGCTTTCCCACATTTAAGGGGCTGGCTGCAAAGCTTAGCTCTGCTACATATCCTGCTCTCCATTTTTATGATACCATCAGTACCATAAAAGATTATGTCTCTGCTCTGGTGTTGAATCCTGTGGTTTTCACCAGCAGGCTCGCAGCTCGCTTGCATCCAAGGGCAGCATGCTCATCCAAAAGCCTCCAGGTCCCAACTAGAGCAAGTGAGATTTGAGAGCAGCTGTTGCGGACGCCAAGTCACAGTTCATCCCAGGGACTGCCTACTGTCACCCTTCGGGGCAATGATGGAATTGCCATCTCTCTGGTTTTGGGGGGTTAGACAAACCTTTGCAGGGCTGACGCATGTCAGGTTGCCCCCGCGTTGGAGACCCGCATCAAGTCGAAGTGACTTTAAGATGCAAGCAGGTTGGAGTAGGACAAGGATGCCAAGTTACCCTCTCCACTGACAGTGAACGTTTTTACAAGATGTCTTAGCAATTAGCAGAAGGGACGCAGCTGTTGCAGTCTGACAATGAAAGATACAGTTTATAGGGAGTGATAATATCTTTTATTAGGCTGAGGAAAGCAGGATTTCAGGCACACAAGTCCTTTTCTGAGCCACAGCCTCAGGGTGTGAGAGCATCAGCCCAGCCATGAGGCTTGCTCGGGGCTCTGCATCCCATGGGACGGGTGCCTCATGCTGCAGAACAGCTCTTCTCCGTGAGACCTTGCTGCCAGTGAAGCTTTTATTTCCCAGAGTGCCCCCAGCTTATGGGGAAATGCTGGCTTTGAGTCCAGCTTTCATTTCTTTGTGTCTCATTATAAAGCAGGTGTTGAAGACTGACGCTGTACCTTTCAAAACAAAGATATGGGCATGGTCAGATGGTGCGCGAGACTTTTGATATTAAGGATAGAAGTCTGTCCTTTGAACATAGGAACCAAAAAAATTAGGAAACTAATGGCTTCTCAAACTTTTAATTTTTGATGCAGATTTGGATGGGCTGCCTGCATATGAAGTCCTGCTTAAAGGTGTGTGTCCCCTGGGTTGCAGCAACGTTTGCTTCATGCATCCATCACTTGAGTTCATCAACACAGTGTCTGCTGTGTTTCCTGTAGGACACTGCAGAGCAAAGGTTTCACAAAGGGAGGGGAAATACGTAGCCAGAGCCATCTTTTGCTTTGAGTCCCTGAAGCAAGACTGGTTCTCCTTCCCACAGCCACATTGCTCTGTGTCCTCCATCAAACATTGACCAGATTTGGGAATTGCTAAGTAAAACACGTAACGGAGGGCTCACGGTGCCCGAGAGGCGCCAGCCCCTTGCTGGCAGCTGGCTCTTGTGCGAAGGTGGTGCCATGCTCAGGAGGAAACAGGGTCACTGAGACGGGACTTCGCGCGTTTCACCAACTCTTCACAACCTTCCCGAATTTTCCGCAAGCTTTCGGAGGCGCGCTGCGGCCGCGCTCCTCCGGTGGTGGCATCTCCCTCTTGCTCCTTGCCTAATATCGCGCCGCTTCCCGGAGCGACGCAGCTCTCCCGAGCCCCCCAGCCCGTGACGGGGGGACGGGGACAAGAGAGAGCCGAGGGCGCGGGGCTGCGCCGAGCTATTTTTGCTCCCGCTCCACTCCCGCGGCCACGCTGGCAGACGCGCTCCCGGCCGCAGATGACTTCCATGTGTAACCCCGCGCGGCCGCTGGCCGGGGTCCCGGGGCGTAACGTGCTTCCTTAAAAGGCTCGGGAGAGCAAGGCGATGCCCGCATCCCGGGGGCGGGCGGCGACGGGGGGGGGCCCCTTCCCAGGGGCTGAAAGCCCGGGCTGAGCCTCCGCATCCCGAAGCGCTGCGCGTTCTGCATGCAGGCAGTGTTTAAATCCCATGGGAGCGAAATAAAGGGGGTCCTCGGGGTCTTCGGCATGCCCTTGTGCACGGAGAGATGCGGGGCAGGCTGCTCTGCCCTCCAAAGCAGCTGCGACTGAGCGCAGACATTACGAGGAGCAATTATAATAATAAAAAATACAGTAAAAAAAATCAGTTCCCTGCTCGCCGCTTTTTTAATGAAGCCCTTGTGATGTGCTT
Source organism: Anseranas semipalmata (assembly GCA_013399115.1). Lineage (NCBI taxonomy): Eukaryota > Metazoa > Chordata > Aves > Anseriformes > Anseranatidae > Anseranas > Anseranas semipalmata. The sequence goes on from VXAA01002950.1 coordinate 385,262, forward strand.
GGTGCCAAATAAACAGCACAGCTTCCCGAGCGCGGCTGCCAGCCGAAGCAGCGTCCCCAGCCACAGGCTTGGTACTGGTGGGAGATTTCGGGAGCCGGGCTGGGACAAGAATGGTGTTAAAGCTGGGGCACCAAAAAATGTGAATCCCCATGGGGACGAAGCCCGGAGCAGACCCTGGAAAATAGCACCCCAACATGTGGAGCAGGCGGACACCGGGCCACCTTCTCCTCGTGACATTCCCACCCTGACCCTTGGAGGAAGGCGCTGGAGAAACCCTGAACTGGGAGCTTGGCCTCTTCTCCGAGATGTGTTTAACCAACGCACGCGTGTTCTGCAGCAAATTAATGCCCTCTCCCTTTGGACCTGCTCAGGTTTTGGCATTTAGCAACCCTTTCCACGGGGCATGTCTGCAAGGCTTGTGTCTTCTTCTCAGCTCCTCTCCCTGGCCATGGGAAGCGTTATCAAGCCCCGCCTGCAGACAACAGCTGAGGCTGGCAGAAATGCCCCTGAAATGCCCTAAAATCCCCTAAAACCAAGCAGTGCTGATCGCTGTGGTGGCAAAGGGTGAGTGGGCAGAAAGGAGCAAATCCTGAGCCCCCGCAGCCCCGATCTGCCCCCATCCTTGGTTAATTTAACTGAAAGCGTAGGGCAAGGAGGCTGCAGAGGATGAGGGGGGAAAGGGCAGGAGAAAGGGGGCTCTCTGGCTTCTCCCCATGAAGGCTTTTGTAAGGAGTCCCCCTTGTCCATCCCTCCAGGAGACCTCTCATCTGAGCAGTTAATCCTGCTGTGACCAGGTTTTGCAGGATATTTTCTGGATTTGCCTCAAATGACGCAAGGGGGCTTTGGAGGAACCCCTTGCCCACAGTGACAGGCACCTTGGTGGCTGGTTGGTCCCAGGTGTTCGTCTGCTTCGTGCTTGTAGGCGGGCTTTTTGGATAGATTTTGCCATTTTTTCTGACCAATTTTAACTTCCTTGAGTGAGCCCAGATAAGTACAGGAATACCCTGAGGTTACCAGCAGCATCTCAGTGATGTCCCCCTGAATGTCCATACTACAACCATCCTCCTTTTAAGGACCATTGGGATTTCACTCCAAATAAATGGTTTCCAGACCCCCAAAAATCACTCCACTGACGCCCACCACAGCTTTAACAAAGAGGGGGACAAAAGCATGAGTTTCTCAAAACCTCCATTAGACTTTATTTAAAAGATCTTTGTATAGACTTCCTGACACAGAATCCACAATAAAAATAAAATCCCCCCTNCATTAGAAGAATGCCAGAGACATTCTACACCACAATTTATAAATTCATTAACTGAGGCCTTGGTCCCAGCAGTGCATTTGCATTCGGAAACCTTGCTTCCTTTTCCTTGCTAGTTTGGTTGGCCACATATGTTACAAATGCATACAAGAGATCTAGTTTGAAATCTAATCCAGCAAAAGGAGAAAAAAAAAAAAAAAGGAAGAATGAAAACTTGAACCACTTGTTTATCAGAATTAGCTACTCTCTTACACGAAGGCTTTCCTTGTAAAGTTATGCTCAGTTATGAAAATGATAAAAGCAAGCATGTAACAGTTGCAGTGAAGTTATCATGATGATTTTTTTTTATTTTTTTTTTTTTACTGATTTTTACGTTGCCTTAGATAGGCAGTCTGCCGCAATTGGAAAGAAAGGGTAATTTCGAAATGTGTTCAGACACAATAACAATCTGCAATTAGGTAAATATTTCGTAATGTTGAAGCTATACAATATAACCCGGGCACATGTAGCACTCAGTCCACAAACAGTTTAGCACCATATTGATAGGTCATGTAGCAAAACACTTTCTTCAAGGTTTGCTTTGGAAGTTAAAAGCATGAAATAGTACAGTGCAAGGTAGTCTATACCCTTAGCTTCTATAGGGATAAGGTGGCAACGTTTGATGCTCCTGGCTGTCTCAGAGGTATGTGTTGACAGGTTGCTGGCTCTATGTTCCTATCGTTGTCACCACACCAGGGCTCACGTTACCTGAGAAGGTTTGATGGAGAAAGAGAAAATATGTAAGGTTACTCTGTGCGGGATGTTGAGGAAGGACAAGGGGGTAGCCGGGACTTGCAATGGAGCCACTCGGGTCTGCCTGCAGCCATAAGGACACCGCGGACACGTGTGGGTGCTTACCAGGGACGCAAACTTTTTCACATTCTTTCTGCGTGTTAAATCTGTTCTCGTTGCCTCCGCAGCCGCCGTACCAGAACCTGGCGCAGCTCTTGGTCTTGGGGTCGTAGTACCACTTCAGCACAAAGTCCCTGCAGGTCCCCTCTTCTTTCTGCAGCCGGCAGATGTCCGTGACTGCAGATAAAAGCAGGAGTGGGAAGAGTCAGCAAGAGGTCTGGGGTCCTGGGCTAAACACAGGCTCTCTCTGTGCGTGTGCATGGTAGAGAAATGCCCATGGGCAGGGCTGGCATGCGAGATCAGAAGGGGCAGCCACAGCCTAGACTTTGCCTGGTCTCCTGTGGCTAAACCCAGCCTCTTAGTTTGCAAAGAAAAGGTCTCTGGGTGTCTGAGCCCAGCACTGAGCCCAGGAGGCACCAGCCTCCACGCTGAGACGCTGAGCTGGAGCAAAGGCAGAGAGAAGGACGCATGCTGCACAGCAGCATTTGTCTGCAAATCCCCTGGATTTGCAGGAAATGAGTTGGCAGGTCTCAACTGGGTTGCAAGGGAAAAAGTATTTTCACCACCATTTTCCCATTAAAAATAGCAGCTTTTCCCTGAAAAGAGAAAGCTTCTGTATGAAGATGGTCCTAGTCCTACCGCACGCTGCCCCGTGGCATCCTGCTTCTCCTATTGGAAAAGTGGGGAACAAAATAACAAAGTACCTGGATGTGTTAAAAATAAATTGCCAAATAAATAACTTAAAAAAAAATAAAATCCTGTATTAGCCATTAATTATATCTTGATATATATTAAGTCACAAACAAGGCTGCACATGGGGGTGCAAAAGCACCTCGTGCTGTCCCCGCTTAGCATGGCATCAACATCAGCCAGCATAGTTCTTCCTGGAAAAAACTTGTTACCATAGTCCTGAGGCAGGTAGATCCCCAAAATTTCTGATATCACACTTATCGCTTCTGTTTGTCAGCAGCGTTGCTGCTTCAAGCTGCTGGGGTCCAGCACGAGTGAAAAGCATAAACTGTGAATCGACCAAGTATCAGTAAAATGGGCAAAGTGTGGAATCCCTCTTACTAGTGGGGTTTTTGCAACCATGTAAGCAGGACCCTTTTTCAATTAAGAATTTTTGTAATTACAATCAAAATAGTCTTTTACCTTATTTTTTTTCCAGAAGGAAAGATAAACCAACGCATACAGAGTACACCAGCCATGAGTGGTCAGGAAATCCAGGTCTTGAAATTGTCTTGAGGTAACCTTGTCTTAGGATTGTGCCCTTTATAAAGCACTATGGAGCAGGTGCCAGAAATCAAGGTACTCTATCCTACCAGAAGCAGCATCCCCACATATCCATGAGTGGATATATGGAAGAATATAGAGATATAGGGTGAATATATGGAAGGGCGCATTTTCAAGCAAGTTTCTTTGGGGCTTGAGGAGAGAAAAGGCATGTTAAGCCCTTCTAAAATGTTCACGGGAAGAAGGGCGCAGGAGATTATCCCTGAAATCCCAACCAGAAAGTAGGTCTGGCAGCAAATCCTAGAAAATAAGAAAGTGCTGGTGGCAGGTTTGCTTTAGAGGAAATTGCGGCTGGTGCTGGCGGCTGCCCAGAGCCCAGGAATGCTGCAGCCAGCGGGACAGGGAAAGGCAGAAATTGGTGCCACGGACCCTGCACCGACCGGACCCCAAGGACAGGCAGGACCCTGCCTAAATCCTCCCTGCCCGCTCATTTTAATTGCATTTTCCCTCTTCTTCACGTGCCGTGAGCACGGGGCTGAGCCAGGTCACTGCCTGCACCCACATGGGTCAAACCCAAGTGGTAGCGGAGGCTTGTTTGGGGTGGGAGGTGGGAATACGTCCCTGTGAGAGAGGAGAGGTGTTGGAAAGGACTCTCCTGCCCATGGATGGTTTTATTTGTTCTGTTCTAAAGGCAGCTTGTTCAAGTAGGATTTCTTTTTTAATCTCTGCTTTTCCTAGGAATTTGAAATTAATACTGACCTTCCAATTCAGCTTTGCTATCCGGCTCCTAGAGCCAAAAGCTTCCCCATCCCTTTGGCAGGCTCTTTTCCTTTTCTGTTTAATTTTTTAGAAATCCTTCTCTCTTCTTTCCTGTCATTCCGAAATACCAAAAGCCAGCAGATGCGAACAGAAGAATGACACTGCTGCAAACCCTGCGCACCCTTTCGTGAATCCAGCCAGCCATCAAACATTCAGCCCACGGGAGTGATAGTGCATTTTCTCTCTGCAGCAGGATCTGGGCAGCCCAGCGTTTTCACCCCGTTGTCCTCTTGCAGAGCGGCAGGAGCTTTCAGGATCAGCTGAAGCACCAGGAAATTCAACAACCACTTTGGAGGCAGATCTGGTTTCAAGTACTGGCTTCAGGAAAGCTGCTGCACTATGGTAGCTGAAAAATCACTCGAATCGTAACCTTCAATTTGCCTGCCCTAATATTCACACCTTGTGAGGTGCTGCCACTCGCCAGGTTCAGAGCAGCACGGGGTGTAATCAGACCCCATCTAGTAACTGCTCCAGCCCAACTACTGGATGGCATTTTGGCTGAGACCTCCCCCTGCAAAAATCCGACAGAAGAAACCTTATCCAAAATTTTCAAAGAACTAAGGAGCTAAAATGTGCTTTAAGCTCTGGTTGGCTCTCTTGGGTTCAAAAGATGGGGGCTGCCACATGAGTGGTGTTTTTAATTCATCCCATAGAGCAAATGTGTCTGGATTCCCCAGCTGCACTTACATTTAATTTTGTCATGGTAAAAAAAAAAATCTATAAATTGCAATAATTAAAGGTTATCGGAGTATTTAAAAGGGTTCCCAGGGGAGAAGGGTCTGGAGCACACCCAAAGGGCCCTGAGGTTTGGGAGGCCAAGGCATTTCTCAGCATTGCACCAGGCTCCGGTCCTGGCTATGGGCTGAACCGAGAGCCCACCACAGTTCCCAGCGTTTTAAAAGCAGAGCTGCATGCAAACTCCTTTCTCTCCTTTTCCACGGTGGATTCAAGCTCTGGTTTTGCAGAAACCAGAAAGAGAAGAGAGAGAAAGTGGTGAATGGAGCGGGGGACCCTCACGGGGCGGGCAGAGACACGAGCATCCCTCCAGGGCCCCTCGGTTGCTTTTCTTGACTATCTGCCCAGGGCAGAATGGCGCCAAGTTCGTGAAATATCAATTTAGCCTGAACAACAGTTGCTGGAAACATCATCAAGGCATGTGATGATGATCAGAAAGGGCTGGGCTATGGGATGGGGCTAGCAGAAAGGCGCGCCCTCCGGAGAAAAGCACATCAGCGAGGCTTCCCTGCTCTGTGAGGATGAAATCCTGGTCCAGAGTGATGCCATAGGTTTCTGCACGAGCCGTACGCTGCTTCCTCCGGCTGAAAAGCCCCCAGACTGCAGCCAAAGGACCTTTGTCCACGATGCCCGTTTGCAATCTCCTTTTGCAAGCAGCTGCCGCCCCAGGCACCTCTGTGCCTGGTGGTGGCCTCCTCCCTGTTTGCCCATGGGTTTCTGCTGGGCAACCACAGCTGGACCAAAGCGGCACAACGGCCGTGGGCAAAAATTCCCAAGTCTGATTTAAGGAGCCTAAAATCCACTCAGAAAAATCAAAGGGGTGGGAGGGGACCTTCGTGTGCCTTTCCAAACACCGCCATGCCACCGTGAGGACTAAAGCCCTGCCGCTCAGTACCAGAGCTCGCTTCGCTCCCACGTGTCCCCCCTTTCTCTGCCAAGGGCCCTGAAACACCATGAGAAGGGGGAGGCTGCTATGACAGCAGGGCTTTGCTGGGGTCAGGTTCCCATCCCAAAACCCCTGCTTAGCCAACACAGGTGATTGCAAGCCTCTGCTTTCTTCCCAGGTCTCGAAACCTAGGAGGTTAGAAACACCTTGAGGAGAGGAGTTCGTCGACATTTTCCTGTGGGCTCCTTCCTCAGCTTTGGTTTTTTTTCTTTTGGTGCAAAAGGAAAACATCTGCACGCAAGACCCGTGCCACGTGGAGTGATTTTCCATGAAAGCATTCCGGCTGCAGGCAGTGAAGCGTTTGCAGTTCTGTGCATCGCAGCGAGGGCACACGGCTGGGTGGTGGCATGGGTTAGTCACACAGCGACAACACAAACTGCTTCGGGACCTCCAGGTCAGTGACTGTACACTTCTTGTGAAATCCAGCACGTGATTTGGCTGCTAGCTGTGGTTTGCACTCAAGTTGTGCAAACACGATGTCTGCTGGGGTGAGACAAGGCATGCAGGTGATTTGCTCATGCAAAGCAGATGGTGGGGCATGGTCATGTCAAGGAGTGAATGAAAACCAAGTCTATGCTGCTGGTGATCTTGTGTTGAACAAGCTTGGATGCATGCTATGAAATGGTGAAGGTGAAATAATGGATTTGCTTTGTTTTATGATTATTTGGTGTGTGTGTTACCTGACGGTAATCTTTTCTCAAGGGGTGGCTGCTGCATGGCTTTCTCAGCTGCTGCTGGAGGAAAAAGTGTGTGGGTTTGGTTTTTAAATGATGTTTTCTCTCTGATGCAAACATTATTTGAAAATATGATAAAATGCAAAAGGATTAACCCCCACAAGGTACTTACATGGTTTCAAGCATTTGCTAATGCATTCAGCTTCGGTCTCAAATCTATTGGCATTACCAGCGCAGCCACCATACCAACCCTGGCTGCAGATCTTGTGTTTGTAGTCAAAGAACCACACAACCTGATAGTCCTTGCACTGCATGCCCATGTCAAAGTCCAGCAAGCAAGGGTCTGCCAAATCTGCATGTCAAAAGGTGCAAAGATTAAATGATCCTGAAAGGGTTAAAAGCTGAAAAAGGAAAGAGATCCAGGAAGGGGAAAAATTGAAATAAAATACAGCATTTAAAAACGTTGGAAGCCAAGGGGGCTGGATCAGACCAGGCGAGTGGTTTAGGTCGCATCTCTGCCCTTGGCTAGTGGCATTTCCTTGTCGTGTGATTTTGGGTCCCCCTCTCAATAAGCACCAACCCAATGCGTCCCCAAAGCCCCGAGTCCCTGGGCCGGGGCAGTGCAGGCAGGATTGGGCCTTCGCATGATTCCCCCCTGTCTATTCCCAAAGCTCTTTGCCTTGGCTGTAACTTTAATTCTGAAGTGTGCTTCTTTTATCTTTAAAAGCAAGCCACACCTGGTAGACTTTAGGGCTTGATGAGGATTTAAACATATGTTCCTTTCCTGCCCAGAAACGATAACTTGAGGCCCAAATCCCAGAGTTTTTATTAGCAGAGACCATCAGTGCTCGCAGATGCTTTGCCTATATAAGGATGCCAGAATTTGGGCTTCCTCTGAGGTCTGTAGGAAGATTTATGCAAGGGTCTCTCCCATTGCACAGCAAACTAGAGAAGACTCAGTTAAACGACCTGTCCCCAGTGCCCTGCTCTGTTTAATATCCTCGGCCTGTTGAAAAACTTCAGATTAACAGCACCATCCTCGGAGGCCTTCGTGAAATGTTTTCCCCCTATTGCCAGGTGCCATAAATCCTTGGGCAGAAGCATTTGCTGCAAACGGGTCATGAGAGGAGCTGAGATTCAGAGGTTTGCGTTGATGTGCAGAGCGCGCAGCACATCCATTTCCCTCAGGCAGACAGACCCACACAGAGCTACGCCTCGTCTCCAAAGGACTGGCACATAAGGGGTTAAGCGAAGCCATGGAGGGGTGCGTGTCACCCAGAGGGGACAAGCCAGGGGGGAACGTCTGTGCCGGGGACAGTGCCACCACGCATGGGTGGCACCTTGCAGATGCAGCAGGAGGAGCTGTTCAGAGCGTTGCAGCGGTGGTGGGACATGCACCAAGACACGGGTGAGATGTTCCCTGCTCCAGCAGTACCACAGCCAGGCGAGGTCCATCCCAGACCTCCACCTGCTGCTCAGTGCGTTTAACACCCATCTCCCCTCGCTCCCCAAGCTCCTCGTGAAGACAATGAGCCACAGAACAAGCAAAAGGTTTAAAAAAAAAAAAAAGAGCGAAGATATGGGGATGAGTTTTAGATGCCAGATCCACAGTTGGTGCCTGGGACAGCTTTATGGAGGCTACAGACCCATCCAGATCTGTGGAGGAAGGGTTGCAGCCTGGCACTTACAGTAGCACTGCGTGTCATAGGGCTGATATAATGAGCTTGGTGTCAACAAAAGCAATGAGACAACGCTTTGACAGCTACAGTCATTATGGGTTACTATGGCAGGTTCATGGGATTACCAGCAGAGTAAGATCTGACAGCTTGCTCATTAGTGGTTTACTGTGATAAGCCACTGATGGCAGAGAAACAGGGGGAGGGCAGCAGGATTAACCTGGTGGGAGGCTGCCAGTCAGCCAAATTCAAGCAAGTGTTTGCCACTGGCTGTTGGTCAAGCCCTTGTTGAGAGCCGTGTGTTAGACCAGGGAGCCAGGACCTGTTCCTTGCGGTAAATCGGGAGAGAGGGAGCAAACAAGTTGATGTTCGATGTCTATAGCTATGTCTACGTGCACCAGGCAGGCCGTGGGGTGCAGCATGTCCCTGGAGTGTGGCCAGCACTTGGGCCCTATCTCATTACCCATCCCCATGATGGGACCTGGTCTGAGTCCTCCATGAAGATCCCAGTGACTTCAGTGGACTCAGGATCCAGCATGGGGCTAGGACCTCATACAGGGTGTAGACCCTCATGGCCAAGGCTGTCATCTAGCTCATGGCCTGTTGGCTCTGCACAGCAAGGGACCTGGAGATTCTTTGGTCCTAGCGGGGCTACACTTGCTCTGAGAAAGGCCAGGTTTGGGAGTGGGCAAGGGGAGGACCGGTGTTAATGGCCAAGATCTCCATGGGGGTCCCAGCAGAGCCCCCCAGCCCAGCTCTCCCACCAGCACCAACACTCACCGCTTTCAGGCCCTTCCAGCGGCTCGGTGTTCAGCATCATGTTGGCCAGGGCCACCTTGGGCTGCGCGGGGGTCTCTGGGGAGAGCAGAAAGAGCGGTCAGCCAAGGGCAACCAGATCCTGCAGCAACGCCCTCAGGGAGCCCCACCAAGGCACGGCGGTAAACAAACCCACTGGCCCCAGCTCCAGCACCGGGATCGGGGGACACGCACAAGCTGCAGGAGTCAGGCCTGGATCTGTTTACCCTAGCACATACGTTTCAGAAATGTTTATTGGATGCAGCTGACAGGATGAGTAATCCACGGCCGCCTGGCTGCGCCGGGACGGTTCGCGTTACTCTCCCCAGCCAGCAGCAAGGCTGCGTGGTGGGGTTCTTGCTTGGTGGTGGCTTTGGAGGAGACCCACCAGGCTCTGCTTTGGGTGGCCACTGCTCTCCCCATAGCATGGGCCTGGGCAGGGGCTCTGGAAGAGCAGACGTGGTCTCTGCGCAGCCAGATTAGCTTCGCTCCCCCAGCCTTATAGAGGGCAGAAAAACACACTGTCCTCCAGGGGAACAAAGAGGCCACGATGGATCTTCTCTTGCTCTTCTGCAGCCTTCAGGGATTGTCCATGCATTGCACGAAGGCCTTTAGAGAAGCTCTGGCCATGCTCCTCTGACCACGCTCCTCGCATCACAGCCTCACATCTCTCTGGGAACCATGTCGTTGAGGACTGTCACTTGGGGGGTTTGGAAATCCCTTGTGATGGAAAGGAGACCATGGTTCATATTGCATCACACCCTGCGTGATTGCATCATATTGCATCACGCCCCTTCCCAGGGCTCGCTTTCCATGGGGCTGGAGGGCAGGGGAGGGCTGCAGCCACAGGGACCGATGGATTTGCTTTTCTCTGGTGGGGGGAAATGTCTTGTATGGATGTGGGTGAGGGGGACAGTGCTACCTGGTGTCAAGGCTACGTAGGTGGTGCCACCGCTGCCCAATTTGTTGCCATTTGAGATGTACGCTATAGGAAACGCAGCTTCCCTGGGCGTCGAGGGCTCTAAGTCAGCACATGCAAATGTTACTTCTACAAATTGATGTATTTTCTCAACATTTTTGTGGGCACATTTATTGCTCACGAAGGTAGGAGCCTTCAGACCTGATCCAGACCTGCTGAAGCCAATGGCAAGGCTCCCCACGGGCACTGCAGGAGGCTCTGAAGTGCCAGAACAAGCCAGATTCAGTACTGGCAGCACCAGCACAAACTTTGCCACATCAGCCAGCCAAGGCGCCTCTACGCCAAACTATTAAAAAAAATTGGCGTTGTCTTATATAGCAACTTCTGGCAATGCCAAAGGGTTTGGTGAGTTTTACATGTGATCTGTGCATGTGGAGCTTGGATTCCCAAAGGATTAAACACACCATTTAATCCCTTCTATGTGCTCTTTTTGGATACTGTAGTATGTGAAGCAGATAGGTGGCTGTGGAAATTGCTGTCAGAGAAACAGCTTTTCTTGCTTATTTTGCAATCAGGCTGGACTGAATTTATTCTGTGTTAACCCAGTTTGACTCCTATTATCATTATTAATAACTGCAATGCTGTCTGGACCCCACCAAGACCCATCTTGCAAAGCCTTCTGCACGCACAGTGAGACAAACACCCCTCTGGGACTGGCTTTAATTCTCCCACAACCCTGGTCAATTCAGCACCACCGAAGTGTCAGCTTGCATTTGCCAGAGAAACACAGTCATGGTGTTTCACAACCGGGTCCTGCTGCTGGGGCGAAGGATGCCAGACACGCAGTGACACAACTGAGCATTGCCAGCCCTGGGATCATTGGTACTGACTGATTCCCCATCCCTCACACGGTTTTTCCATTTTTTGTGTCCAGTGTTTTAAAATGAAAAAAAAAAAAGTTTATTTTCACCAAGAGGTACTTACTTGTGCTGAATGTCCCTGTGTAGGTCACTTTGGGTTGGGATTTCAGGTAGCCAGTGATGACAACAATGTATTTCTGTCCGCTTCGGAGGCCTCCGATGACGCGCTCGGTGCCAGTTAGGTTTTGCTTCAGCACGAGAGAGTGGTCGTGTGCCAAGGTGATGGCGAGATCAAATACATAGGCATTGTGTGGCTCGGGGCTGGCCCAGCGCAGCCTGGCGCTGTTCTCGGTGACATCCGTGATCTGGATGTCATTCATCTTTGCTGCAATTCAGAATCAGAAGAAACACTAAGCAAGGACTTGGAGAGGAAAGGTGTCTCAGTGCTGCAGGAACTCCTTTCCAATCCGCAGCAAATAAACCTGGGGCATGTTGAACCCCAGGGAGGCTTTTTTTTCATGGCCTAGATGAAGATCTTAAAGCAAAGCCTGCTTAAGATCCAACGTAACCTTAGACAGGTCAAAGAAGCTGTTAGGAAAAGGTTTTCCTGCTGTGGAGGAGCATTGGATGAGGCCTTTAGAAACACTGCTTGGAAGCAACGGTGGAATAAGAAAGACCCAGAAATGCTTGTTCCCTGCAAGCTGATGAAAGCATTGACCTTGCAAAAGCTGTTTTTACATGGTTGCTTAATTTCACTGGTTAAGCATCCCTGTGCTTTGACAGATGTTCTTTGTTACTTGTTCATCTCGTGCACAGCTGCCTGCACCCCCTTGCAGAAGCACATGGGAAGGCTCCTCTACGTGAACTGCACTCACATGAAAGAGCTTCATCGTTCCCAAAGAGGTCTCTGCACTGATTCAGTGATGAATGAACTGCAACTGTTTATATTAGCTGACAGAGAATTCAAACAACCCCATTGTATGAATCACCATAAATAGCAAAGCTTAGCCAGGGGGATGAAAACACTGAAAGCAAACGGGCCGCACCAGAAAGAGAAGCGTTCTGTCACTGCATTGCTGGGCTAGCCAGCAGATGATGGATTGTCCCCTTCTTAGACATCCTGCTTGCGTTTTGCTTAGCGGCATCCAGCCCCTGACCTGGTCTTTGGACAAACTTTGCAACACAGAAGTTGACAAAGCCTCACACCCCCCCCAGTTTTGCACCTAAAAATCTCTTTCTGCCAGCACAGAACTTGGCCTCCTGGTGACATCTCCCACGAGGAAAATCCTCTCAGGGAGGAAGAAAAGCCGCCACTCACTGTGGCACAGATAAGCTCAGACAAGCGAGAGGCACTGCTCGCGCGGGGACAGCCTTTCACGTACCGCCTTGTCTTCTCCTGCCGCTCGCTGCTGCAGCCGTGGTGCTCGCCGTGGTGCGGCTGGTGGCTTTGGCGTTGGCAGCGGTGCTTGCTGCGCTCTGCGCGGTGGCGTTCGCCTGGACCGTGGTGCTCGTTGTGGTCCGGTCCGTGGCTCTGGTCTGGGCCGTGGTGCTGGCAGTGGTGGTCCTGGCACGGGTGTTGGTGCTTGCGACGGGCTTGGTGCTGGCACTCAGCGTGGTGCTGGTGCTTACGGTTTGGCTTATGGTCACGTTGGGTGCCACGTATCTGTCAGAGCAAAAGCAGCTGATATGTCTCAAGGGCTATACAAGCAGAATTTTGGAAGTCTGGAGGAGCTAACATAGAAACCAGTGGCAAGAAACACCCTGAGGTCAATAGTCTTTGTCAGCTTTAGTTATGCCCACAGCCAAGCAGTGAAAATGCTGCAGGAGAACACAAGCGAGCACTGCCTATCAACAGGGGCACAGATCTACACCCGTGGGAGTGAATTCAGTAGACAGAGAGTTCTGCAGCATGCCTGATTTCAAGGGACTCGACCTTCAAAGCCAGGACATGTGCCAGCAATGAGTGGGGCTTGATGACACAAGCTTTCACTTCTGCTCATAAAATACGAGGATATATTGTGTGATAGATCCTGAATATCAGATAGTCCATGGCAGCCCAGCCTCTGAAAACGGTTCGTAGAGTTGAAAAGCCCAAGTTACTAGTTACTTCTGGAAATCCTGATGACAGTAGCATATGGCTCTGTCATATCCTTTATACATAAATAAATGTGAAGTTTAGCACAAATTTAAAATTATGTGTCCCCTTGTCTGCTTTTCTCTAGTAGATAAATCTGTTGCTCATTTGATACATGCTGTTAGCATAGCTCATCCTCTTGCAGACAAACCTCTACTTACACTGCTTTTTGCCTGGCGTGCCCAGTGCTCTTGGCTAGCTGATCGGCCTGGAACCACTCGCACTGCTTCCTTATTTCTGGAGACAGGTAGAAAGCAAAGTCGCCTAGAGATGGAGAGAGTCTGGCATTAAACACTGGTGTTGAGGATTGTAGTCACCTACCAACGCTGCTTTATGTATATTTCTTCTTGATTAAAAAAGCCCTTCTCTCTTTGCTTGCTTTTGTTAAAAGCTATCAAATATCTCTTCATGTTTGGTGCGGTCAGTGCAGCATCCTGGGCAGGGAGATTTGTTATTCCAACAAACAAACATGAGAGCAGTAACTACAAGATACCAGAGGGCTGTATGTCTTTGTCATATGTAAACAGTGTTCTCATAGCAAAGCACTTCCAACCAGACAGTGTTTTTCCAAGAGTTAAAAGTTTCCAGGACCCTATAAGCAGTAACTGGAAAAAAAATAAAAATAAAAATAAAATAAAAAAAAGAACAAACCTAAACATTTATTTGGAGGGAAAGACGTGCACATGTTAGCTTCTTATGCTGCTGCAGGACAAGCTGAGATTCAGATTTTCAAGATACAGCCTGCACATCCCAAACATGCTGATGTTATTTATCCCTGAGCAAAGAATTCTGTTCATCTGGTCCCTAAATCTGCACACAGCAACTCCAGATCCCTGCCCGAGCAAGCCAAATGCCTGCTGGACATGATGTTTATGCTGAAGTTGGGAAGAGAGATTTGATGGGTGCTTGGGGAGCTCAGGGGAGGAGTGTTAGCAGGCTGATGGTCTGCAGAGGACCAAGTGCCCCAGCAGAACCAGACCCTATTTGCACTCTCTAATTGATGGACCAACAGGTTAAAAGGGTACATGGCATGGGCTGGGGAGGCCAAAGAGACCCCCCAGAATAGACAGATTCAACTAGACAGACCAGAGGTGGTCAGACCAGAGCCCACCCAACAAACAAGCAGATAGAACCAACCTGGCAGACTAATCCCTCTGAGGTCACACATTTCCCCTTCCGTAACATGTTGGCTGCAGCATGTTATACTTACTTCTGATAAAAGATGGCAGCAGTCTCCCAAAGCGTAGTAAGGGTTCTTCATGAAGCTCTCCTGGTTTATTGACCAATTTGAAGAACACGTCGTTTGGCTCACTAGCTAGGCTATAGATATTCTTGGCATCCATCTTTCCGCCAATGCCCAAGACAACGAAGAAGTACCCTTTGCATTTTGCATCAATTACAGCCTTCTGCAAGTACTCAAGTTCTTGTTTTTTCATTTTTCCGGTCATCATTAGAACTATGACTTTTAGATCCCGAGGGTTTGGTGCACTTTCAAAAATATGAGCCACCGTGTGTTCAATTGCACTTCCCATAGCCCTTGTGCCATAGAGCTGGGTCATTTGGTTGTTTAAGTAATTAATGATCTTCTCTTTGGATCCATAATCAGTTAGTGAAAACTCTGTTTTTACTGGTGGGAAGCTTGAGTTGGTTTCATATTCATAAGGAGCTTGCTGGAGAACTGCCACTCTTGCATGATGCTGAGATATTTTTGGCTCAGAGCTGATTTCCATGTTACTTACGAGGTGGGAAATGTACTTCTTCATCTCATTGAACTGCAGAGGTGTGGTGGACTCGGAGCTATCGATGATGAAGGCTATGTCAGTGTCTACATCTGTCGGGGCTGCCCTTCTGTCTCTGAATACAGGTCTCTGACTACCATAACCACAGATGGGATCAGGTTCACACACATCTAAGGAAGAAATACAGCAGGTTTCAGCTGGAGAAACTGAAGATAACCCGCCCTTGTCACTATTAAAATCTCTTGGTTCATATGAAACACTATCAAGCCATGTACATTCACTGGTCCATTACTTGATAACAAAGTCATTTCATCCCAAAATACATCTGGTTGTGCATTTAGTATTTTTTTCATGTGCTCTTTTGTCCAAGGAGATCCCAGAAGCTCTCCGTCATAAATGGCAGAAGGCCATATTTTAGCTATTGGTGTCTGGTCTGTCAGAATGGTAACAGGCCAAAAACAGAGCTTCTCTTTACAATGTGGAGAATGCCCATACTGAACAGTGAGACTCATTCACAATGCCAATGCTTCCTGCTCAGCCTAAGAATATGAATCCCTTGTCTTCAGCAGCAAAAAGGCTGACTCGCAACTGGGCTTCCCTTCTGCACCACTGACAACCCACTGTTGCGCAACCAGACGGACCTGGCACTGTCTAGAGGGGAAATTGGATGCTTTACCCAGACAAACGTGACAAGTCAAGAGCCTCCGGATAGTGTCATTCAGCTGGCTGCCACTGGTTGGAAGAACGATTGCATGTCCAACTGCTGTGTTGTTGATCTGGTTAGATGCAAACAAAAAACATGGTGTTAGTAATGCTGCCTTCTGTTATTTTCAGCTCAAAGTAGGGGAGGGCAATCCTGTGACCAACTCTAAGGGATTCTCTACCCAGCATGCTGTTTTTGGTGGATCCTATTTGGAGGAGCCTAATACCCTTGATGTCAGTTAGTGGGACTAGTTTAGACATACAAATTCCACAAAAAGAGTCAAACACTTGAACCACTGTTAGATGTGCTCAGTTGGAGCCTTTTTGCTGCTTTAAATCTCTCTACTTCAGCTCTCCCTCTACCAAGGATGCTACCACACTTCTACCTTCCCACCCTTTGCCCTTCTGCCTCAGTCAGATCTTTCTCACAGTGGGGACCATCTTTTCTTCTGTTTCATGTTTCTTTCTGTTTTACCACACCTGGCACACCAGAGCCATGGTCTGGGAAACAACTGCCTCGTTGTAACATCACTAGCGTTTTGTGGCATGCATTTTGGATTTCTCTCCCGATAGACATGCTGGATGAGTTTGCACAGCAATGCTTTCTCAGTGCTAAGGACCTCAAAAACCTGTAGAAGCCAACCAGCAGCTATAGGAGCCAACAGAAAAATGCCATCGATCTCCCACTGAACTGGACTGAGGTCATAAGCAGAAAAGGAAAGAAAGGGTGAACAGCTCCAACCTCCAGAGCTCTTTCGAGAACCGCATCCTGCCTGCTGGTGAGGAACACGGGAATGACCCCAGCGTCGTAGAGTTGCAGCACGGCGTTGTTGAGCTGCGGGGAGGCTCTCGTCTCCCCGTTGCTGAAAAAGACAGCCACCTTCCTCATAAGGAACCCGCTTCGGGCACGCTTGAAGGTGTTCCTGGCCACAAAGGACATGGCGGTCTCCAGGCTGCGTGGCTTTGTGGTCAGGGTTGCCTGGAAGTTTTGGATCTGCTGGAGAAGACTTGATTTCTTCCTGGCGTCAGCAAAGCGGATCTCTGTGGTGACCTCGTTGTTGTAGGTGACCAGGGCCACCCGGGCACCCCGGGGGCAGTTGCTTTCAGCAATGGTTAAGTTGTTGACCACTCTGAGCACAGTTTGCTTCATCCTGTTGAAAACATCCCTCCCGACGCCTGAGGAGGTGTCAATAGCAAAGGCCAGCTCGGTTGGGAAGACAGGGCACTCCTTGGGACCTGCCAGAAACATGAGTTGGGAACAAACAGTGCCCCAGACAGTTGTCAGGGGGCAAGAACCACGTCCTCAGTGGAAGTCAATCATTCATACCACATATGTGGGGAGAACAACAATTCTGGCACACAATCACACCGGGATTTAAAGGACTGAAGGTGACTTACCATAGCAGCAAGCTGTGGAAAAGATGGGGGGAAAAAAAGCAGTTCAGTCAGTGCCATTTATGTAACATGACTGGCAGACAAGGGTAGCAATGGGAAGTTAGCAAAGCACTGATGTACTCACGGCATTTGTCTTTGATGCTCTGCACAAGAGCACATTGCTTTAGAAAATAAAATGAGAGAGAATTAGAAAGGCAAAAAGAGATATGTGACACATCCAACAAAAGAATATTTCAGAATAAGACAGAAATGATGCTACACTTACACCTCTGGATTGTCCTTTATCACCTTTAAGTCCCTGTTTAAAAATAAAATAAAATAAAATTAGTGCAATGTGTATTTTCAGGGTGTCCCACAAACCCAGTTGGAATGATGATTTAACCATGGATCATGAAGATGTTAAGGGAAAACCTGCCTGTTTTCAGTTTTGTTTCCTGGAACAGGGAGAAATATTTTCTTCCTTCCATATTAATCTTGCTAGATTGCAGGTCAGATCCTTCATGCCAGAAATGTCACTCTCCCCACATTGGCTGTAGAGTGAGATGCACTCCTGCATGAAGGGTCAAAACCTCTGAAATTCCCAGTTACCCAGGGGATTTCACACCCACCGTATGATGGCTATGGGCACAGGGACAGTTTTGAAGTTAAGTGTAAGCCCAGACAAGGGCTGCAGACTGGGGTGAGACAGCCAAGGTTTCTCCCCTTGCCTCCCTCCATCCTTACAGCACTGTGGGAAGTGACACAAAGTCAGGAGGTGACAAAGGAGGAGCGTTATCTCTGCACTGTGCCACCTACAACAGGGATAAATCACTTTTGGCCCTTGGTCAAGAGGCCCGTTTGATGAATGCCCTGATAACACGCCTCCAACAGCAGGAAGGTGAGGAGTAAACCTAGCTGAGGCCAAAGGCAAAAGGGACATTTAAGGTGCTGTAAGTTCGTGTGCAAAGCAAGCCAAGTCATCTTGGCCTCTCTAGGGTGCTCTGTGATAGGGAAACAGTCAGATTTGGTCATGGAAAGTACTTCTTCCATGAGGTCTTAAATAATAAAGAGCTGACATCTTCCTGGGAGGAAGTTCTAAGTGGCACATGAAGTGAAAAGGACTTTGGCCAACTTGCAGTTAGCAGGAGATGGAAGTGGGTGTGATTTTCAGCTCCAGGCACCCACAGATACCACCATGTTTCTCAGAGAGGCAATCAGGAGACTCTCCAGGTGAAAAGCCAGAGGCTCCACCACAATGCAATGAACACTTACAGACGGTCCAGGGTATCCGACCTCTCCTTTCTGACCAGGCGTCCCAGGATCTCCAGCATTTCCCTAGAAAGAGAACAGAGAAATCCTCTCCATGAATGTCTGCAGGAGGACTCGCAGGAGCATGGGTCAACACTTGGGGGAGGAGATGTGCATATCTTTCAGGTCATTCACGTACAGGGGAAAAATTGTGTCACAAACTTACTCTGCGGCCTCTGTTTCCTTTAGGGCCAGGGCCTCCAGCACTGCCTCGGTCACCAGGTCCACCCTAGGTGGGGAAAAAAACGGTAGCTCTAAATCTGCATGGGTCCTTAGGTCATGGCTACGTTGTTTGGAAAATGAGCGCTTAGTTCATGGGCTGCACCGTACCTTGGGCCCTGGGTAGCCTATGAAGCCACGTTCTCCCTGAAACGACATAAGTGTTTATTTGAATACAGGGTTTTAGAAAACGAACCTCATCTTGCAGACAGATCAACAACTTAAGAAATTCAAATGATGGAGGAAAAAGTGAGGGACTGCAAATTCAGTTTACAATTTTGCTCCACATACGATTAACAAAAAGGGAGCAGCCATTCTTTTTAAGGTCTGACTGCTCCTCCAACGTCAATTTCAACTGTAGAGGAGCTTTCAGAGAAGCTGGCATATTGTTTTTGAAGTTCCACAGACAATCCTGGGGTTTTTTGGTTGAAAGGAGCACTCATGTTGGTAGATGGCCATGCTGAGCATACACCTACCTTTCTACCCTTAGGACCTGGACCACCAATTCCATCTCGTCCATCATCACCCTAAAATTGGAAAGCAAATGGCATTAGTATGCAGTCATACATGACTGGCTGAAAGCTCACAGAAGAGCTAAACTCTCTGCTGTGAAGTTCTGTGGCTGGTTCAGTCCTGCAGCCTTAAAGATGTGAGTACATGGCCACACTTACCATCTCTCCTCGTGGGCCCTGCTGTCCATTTGGCCCTTTGGGTCCAGGGTTTCCAGGCTCACCCTGAAAAAAGGAACATCTCTTCAAGCATATGCTGAAACTCGAGGCAAATCTAAGCCTTCCCCACCCCATCAGCACTGGTTTCTTTACACAGACCTTTCTGTTCAGTGAAACAGGAGCCTAATGAAACAGCCCGAGCACAGACCTTGCTCTAGTCCACACTGCGCAAGCCAACGGAGACAAGCTAATTTTGCTCTGAGATGTTCATCTCCAGTGTTTTTTAAAGCCCATTCCTATCCAGAAGCTTCTCACTGCTGTTTTAGTTCCTGATGCCCAGAGCTCATGAAGACATACCTTTCGTCCCAGGGGACCAATCCTGCCCCGCTCTCCTGGGGCTCCTGGTGGCCCACCACCAGCCTGGAACAGAAAGAGGGGAGACATGTTGGCAATGTGTCAATAAAACTGAAACTGTGGAACTGAGTGACCATAGAAATCAGGTATTACTAACTACTAGGGCCTCTCAAAGCACTGTAGGAAATTCAGAAGTCTAATTCACGGTTAGGAAATGCTGAAGGACCACGTCAGTTCACTGCAAATAGAGGCAGCAACCTCGATTGTCCATAGGGAAGTCCCTGGGTAAAGGTGTGGGCAGGAGGGGCAAAGTCCCGCTCAGGACAGGGAAATGCAAGACTTCTCTGGCTTCATGGCCACGAGTGTTGCTGGGCAAGTGGCCAGAGGGAGAAGTAAATGCATGGGGGCCCCCATAATTGTACTCTGGCCTCAAAGGCTTGAGGACATCACGGAGGATGCGCTGCCAGTCACTGAGGGATGTTCATCATCCTGAAACATCACAAACCATAATGGGCCATACCCTGAAGTCCTGACCCCTTGGGGGTTGATTTTAATTGCCTTTTCTGTAACTCCTAGTCTAGAAATCTTTAGCATAAGTAGAGAGAGAAGAATCGTAGTGTAAGGGCATGTTACATGAGAGTGAAACTGAGTTGGAGGGAAACGGGAAGACACATAGGCTACGTCTTATGATGCTCAGTGAGATTTTCTTGCTGAGCACTGTTAGGTCTCTGGCTGGGAACGAGCAGAAGGATTTACCCTGGGCCCAGGAACGCCTTGCTCTCCTCTTATGCCTGGCGTGCCGAGCTGGCCAGGTGGACCCTGCGCAGGAGGAAAGAGAGACTGTGTCAAAGCACGAGGGCAGAGACACACCAGCGCTGCAAGAGAGGGCAAGGGAAAATAAACGCGACAGCACCCGAGAGACGGTTTCCAAAGACGTCACACCTTGGGTGGTGCACGTGCACTATTGCCCACCGAGCCCCAGCAGTCCTCGCTGCCGAGACCCTTGGAGGACTCGGATGTGATGAGGAAACAAAACAACCTCACCACATAGGATGTAAATTTTGCCTCCTTGGGACCGTGCGCTCACTGACCTGTGGCCCTCTGAGGCCTTGTTCTCCAGCTGGCCCCTCCTGGCCAAGCGAGCCCTTGGTACCCTTAAAGTGCAAAACAGGACAAAGAGGGTTAGCAAGGGGGGACGTGGCAAGGGACAGGGGATGTCAGGGCATGGGAAAGTGCTTTATGGCTATGCAAAGGGCAGGGAAGAGCAATTTTTATTTTTATTTATTTATTTTTTGTGTGTGTAGAATAAAGGTTATAGCAGAAAACAAGCACAGAAATGGTGGGGAAATCTGCCTCCTGCAATCAATGGGCATCAATCCACAAATGCCCTTTGTGCTTTGACCCCATCACACTGCCCTGATGGCATCGCCCACGCTGCGAACTGGCTCTGGAGGGGGGAAGCAGCCGCCAGCCCGATTTCACAGCAGCAGGAGGGAGGAGGAGGGCAATTTGGAGGCGAGACGAGGCAGGAAGGAAGAAACCAAACCAGACACTCACCTTAACTCCTATCAGCCCCCTGCGTCCTGCCATGCCCTGCGAGCACAGAAAGGATGGGATGCATTAGGCAAGGACGTAAGCACGCGCGCCTCTCTGCTGCCTTTAGGTCAGCGTGTCACTGACCACTAAGCAAAGCAACTTTTGAATAATTTAAACTACTGGGGAGAGAGGGAGAGAGGAATGCACACTCTACCTTGTGCAAAACAGCCAGCTGTCGTGAAACAAGCTTTGGCACGCTCTCTCCTTCCTCACGTTCCCTTGGTCCCGTACACAGGCAGAAGCATGTGTTTTGCTGTTACTGAGGGACCAGCGGCAGCAGGGAACGCGTCCCCTGGCATCCCAGCTACGCTTGGGTTTTGCTCCAATTTGGTTCTTGCCTTTTGAAAATCAGCAGCCAAATGTGGAGGCGTACACCAGAGTAAATCAGATGTAGCCCCACTGATCGAGTTACTCTGGCGGGAATAAAATCAGGAGTCGACCTTAAAAGTCTACAAAAGCCAGCTAACGACCAGGCATTTTCCTTTTGAGTGTTTTTTTCTTTCTTTTAGTTTGAACTCCTGGCAGTCACAGAACAAAATGCCTGGGAAGGCAGGAGGGGAAGAAGCTATTGCCCAAGTAATCTCGGCCCCGCTGACGGCGGGTCCGGCAGCTCACCTGTCTCCCGGCTCCGCCGTCTTGGCCTCTCTGTCCTGCAGGTCCAGGCTCCCCCTAAGGGAAATGCAAAACGGGTGAGAGCCCTGAGATGAGCAGGCACTGGGAAAACAGGCTCACGTCGCCAAAGCTTTCACCCAAACCACTCGACGTTCTGGTGTGGGTGGAAATCTTTCGAACAGCAGAGGCTCTCCATCGAGATTCTGAGCTAGTTCAAGCTGACATTTCCATTCTTTGGGAAATGCTTTCGAACGTTTTAGGATGCATTTTTATTCTGAACCAACACAAAAACAAGTGTGTTTTGAAATTTTCCCAGGCTTGTGTGTTTTTTTCACAGGTTTCAGGTGACTCAGGACATCCAGGGTTGATAATATCCAAACACTTCTCCATTTTTCAATACTGATTCATAACAGCATATGAAGTTAATTTCCAAGTACAAAGTTGTTCTCAGGGACCATTTCCCAAAAGACATTGTAAAAAAAAATACACTTTTTACACAAGACATCATCTAAATTGATGTCTTTCCAGAGAAAGTTTTGATTGCAAACCAACAACATTTTCCAGTGGAAAAATATTGCATCTGAAAAGGCATGATGAATTTAAGAAACTTGCACCTTTTTGGCAGCATCCTTTTCTCTTACTTTCTCTGTCCCATCCTATTGTAAAAACAAAAAACAACAACAGACAACAAAGAAACTTTACCATTAGTCCAATTTCACCCTTTTGGCCTCTGGTCCCCCGTTGAGTATTATCAGCTCCTGAATCTCCCTGAAAGCAAGAGAGCAATGAGAAACAGCTGTGTGAGCGGGACAAGAAAGTCAGACATCATAAACTGCTTTGTTATAGCTCAGAACCAACATTTCTTTTCTTTTTCCATTTTTTTTATTGACAGAATTAGGTGAAATATGTAATTCTGGCATTTTTAGACAGGCACAGCTTTTCAACTGAGAACTAATAATATTGAAAAAGAAGAGGAAGAGGATTTTTAATATATTGAACCAATGACTGACAGCTTGATATCAAGAGGCATGTGTTACCCATATGCCATCTCTGGGTCCTTGCTCTGTCCCTGGACCTGCCCCTTGCCCAGATGATGAGAAATACATTTAGGTGCCATCTTGCCATAAAACTGTTGCACCATCAGAAGAGTTTGAGCTTGCATCTGGGCTTCGGGCTACAAGGCTGCGAAGTGTTGCCCCGGGTCCAGCATCATTTAATAACCCTGAGCACGCGCTCACTGCTTGCAGAAGGCCCCCAGGACTGGCAGAGAGTGGGTGGAAAACCAAGAAGATGTCTCAGCAATATTTACCGGGTCTCCGCGGAGCCCACGGTCACCTCTTTCTCCTCGCTCGCCTTTGGCTCCCTTATCGCCCTGCGGGAAAGGAGGGAGGGTTAGGGAGAGCGGCCCTTGCCTGCCCAGAGCACCTCCGCCACCGGGCCCCCAGCCCCCAGGGGGGTACGAGGGCTTTCCACCCTCCCCTGACTCCCTTCCACCATCACTTAGCCCTTTATAACAGTAAATGTGATAGAAACCTACCCTCCTGCCAGAGAATCCCTTCTCTCCAGAGGAGCCAGGCAAGCCTTTGTCTCCCTACAAAAGACAAACGTTTTAGGAGAGCGTGTGCCAATTCCAGGGCCCTGCCACCAGAGCATCCCATTATAAAGAGAAGTGCAATTAAAATGACTGACCTCTTCTCCATCAATGCCATCCAGACCCATTTCTCCCAGCTCACCCTGCAGGGGAGAGGCAAGGGGCAAACATTCACCGAGGGAAAGGGGAACCGGGCAGGGGGGGAGATGCTGACACATCCACCCCGTCACGCTCACCGCGGTGGCGTGAGGAAATAGCTCCGTACCTTCTCTCCTGGGAATCCCCGAGAACCCTGCAGAGGTCAGAAAAGGGAGTTAGAGCGGCGGTAGGAGGAGGGGCTGTGCATCTTGTGTTTTAGCCAGCTGAGCCAATAATATAGTTTATTCCTTAGCCATAACTCTTTCTCCACAAATAAATTGCTTAGATTACCACTGACTTTTCTTTCTCCCTACGCCCCTTCTTAAATGAATCCAGACCTCAGGGGCAGGACGGATCCTCAGCGTTGTCCAAGGCTGGACAGCTTTTTAAAGAGACTCAGTAGCTCAGCTGCAACTAATGGGCTTGGTTTATGCACGCCTCTGCTCCCTGCCAGAGGATCCTGCTGTCAGAGCAAATGGGAGGAAATATCACCTTAACATAGCTGAATATTACGCGTAAATATCATACGTTTCACCACTTTTTCTAGCCTGTGGTGTAGCTGCTGTCCTGAACCTTTGCTCAAGGATCCCCTTTAAGGCAGCAGCCATGGATCACTTTTCTCCCTCCTCCTCAATGCCATCCCAGCCCCGGGCCCAGGCAGGCACACGCCACTTTTTGGTGTCCCAAAAATCCAGCTCTTGTCACATCTCCTCCCCCTAGAGTCAGTCTGCAGGAAACAAATCAATCCTGCCTGCAGGTTGAGTCTGGATTGCTGGGCTTTTGCTCCTCGGAGCTTGGCCAGGTGGATGCTGCCACCAGAGCGGACTTTGGGGCTGTCACACAACATCCTAATGCAGCAGTGGACTTCCACCGGATGGACTCTGGGTCTGCTCCACGCAGGCTCCTTCCGAACGTACCTTGGTTCCTCTGTGCCCGGGGCATCCCTGGAAACCCTGCGTCCCGTTCATTCCTGGCGGTCCACGCTCACCCTGTCGCACGGAGGGGAAAAGGCAATGGTCAGAGTCTGCCTGCTGCATGCGGTCCTTTAGCTAACTGCATGCGTTGGTAAGCGTGGGAGTTGGTTTTGCCCTAAACCACGTGTGTGGAAGCGCCATGTGATATAACAGGAGCCAACGGAGCATCAGGTTTTGGGAGGTCAGCACCCGGCCGGTGCTTTAGGACTATCCCCACCATCTTCTGCCCACAGCCTTCATCACGTAGAGGCCAACTGCAAGTCTTCATTGCTGAGAGAGACACATCCTTGCCAAGCTCTCGGCTATGAAAGAGCTTTGTAGAATTTCTCCTTCCCAAAAATGGCCACAAGAACCCCTCAGAGCTCAGCATAGATGTCTAACCTAACCCTGACCTTGTATCTGACAGCAGCATTTGGCCCCTGCTTGTGATATTGGAAAAGAAGAGAGCACCATCAGCCCCTTGGCCTTGGCTTCACCCTCTGGGCGTGATGCGTGGGGAGTTGTTTATTCCAGGGGTGACATGGGATTCGTGAAGTAAGAGTTTGGATGAAATGGTGCTAATAAGAAATCATGGGACTCTTGTTGTCTACCGCTGTGATGGATAGAAACACCCCTTCTTGGTCCGGTACTTGGACTAACTCAAATCTTTCAGCTGCATTCAATACGGATACCTTTGGAGCAGGCTGTGGCTTTAACAAAGTCGGGGATTTTACTGTGTTTGTGCTTGCTGTGTCCACAACCCCTGCTCAAGGGTAGTTGGGAGCAGCTGCAAACCTTCCCAGCTGCCTTGCAGGGATAGCAGGGAGCTGGGTCACGCCGGAAGATGGGAGCTATTCCCCCCAGCTCTCCAGGAGCTCCTCACTGACCTTCTCCCAGGAGCAGCTGGGAACTGGACCAACAACTCAGCCACCAGCTGGGGAAGACACAAAGTCCTGCTTGCTCTCTCGTCTAGCCTGCCCCCACATCCCCAGCAGAAAATATTTACCAAAAAAGTCTCTGAATGCTTCACTATGGTGAGGTCCCTAATTTGAGCAGTACCGTGCACTTCAAGCAGAGCAGGGGCAATCACTTACCGGTCCTCCTTCATCACCAGGATAGCCTCCGTAGCCAATATCACCCGTAGCACCCTAGAAGAAAACACAGAGCATTTTTAATCTCTTTCATAGTTCTGTGATCTCCCTCTAAACTGACATTCAGGATTTCCCTGGATTTGCCCAAAGCAGCTGCTCGATCATCTGCGTAAACAAGTTAATGAAAGAAACTGTCTCCCTTTGACGTCCCCAGGTTGTTTCACAAGGCACTTCACCCTCTCCTTCCAGTAAGCCGTCCCTTCCCCCTTGGTTGTTTTACAACATGGAGGCTGTGATGAAAGGGAGGAAAAGTAACTCCCAACTGCTGTGAAAGGCCCAGAGCCAATTTAAAAATGGGGAGCAAGAGGAGTGACCTCCATGTCAGCATCACCCAGTACAACGCGTGCAACCTGCATGTCACCCACCCATCACCATTGT
Organism: Anseranas semipalmata; assembly: GCA_013399115.1. Taxonomy (NCBI): domain Eukaryota; kingdom Metazoa; phylum Chordata; class Aves; order Anseriformes; family Anseranatidae; genus Anseranas; species Anseranas semipalmata. The sequence continues at coordinate 410,988 of VXAA01002950.1, forward strand.
GGTGGACACTGGCCTGGCACAGGGGTGCCACCTCCCCAGATGAAGTGGCCTACCTTTGGTCCTATGGGGCCAGGCGGACCTCTGTCCCCAGCCTGCCCCGAGCACTTGCAAGGGACCCCACAGCACGTCCTTTCCGCAATGTTATCCTGCAGGGAAGCACAAACAGCACAACATAGTGGTGTTAGAAACCTGGCAGAGCCCCAGAGCCACAAATCCTGCATGTCCTCAGGTCAGTGCAATCACCCCTGTGCCAGGTGTGATGTTGGTCCAGCAGCATTTTGGGGTCTCTCCGCCTGGAAACAGCCACAACAGCACAAGAAAGAGGTGTGTGTTGGCTGGCAGATAAGGTTGCATGGTTAGGGAAGATCAAATCAACATTATCGTTTGTTTATGGATGTCAGAGGCATGGGTTTAAATGGGAACCAACTGGGACAGAAGACATAGAGGGCATTTAGTAGGAAGTCAGTCCCCAAACCTGTGCCTGTCACTGAAGAGAGCAATCCCATCTCTGAAGAAACAGGCCCAGGCTGTGAAATAAGGCAAGAGAAAGCTGTTGCAGTGAGTAGCTGCAACCAGCAACCCACAGGCTGAGAACAATTTGCAAGCACACAGCAAAAGGAAAAAAAAAAAAAAGAAAAGAAACAGATTCAGAGAAATCACAGCTTGGTTTTGCATCATCCACTAGGAAGAAAAAATCCTTTTCTTTGCCAAGTACATTGCTGGCTGCAAATGCTTCCTGCCAGCTTTGCACATTTACATTTTGTAAGGATTTTCCTAGTCAACTGAATTACGTGGGGATGGGCTGAAAACTAATTCTTATCCCAAAAACCAAGGTGGCTGCACTTGGCTTTGCAGAGAAGGGCCCAGCAAGGGGTCACCATAGCGTACTTGGGGGTTAAACCTGATTTTATTAAACCTGCTGGAAAAGGAGGTTACCAATGCTGGTAACAGATGTGAAGTTGAGAGGAACTGGACTTAAAAGGGGTGATAGCAAATTAATTCAACAAACTCAAGTGAGACTACATATATGGGAGGGAAGTAAATCTATGAGCATCTGCCTGGAAGAAAACAAAACTCCTTCATCTGTCAAAACCACGTCTAATACACAGGCACTGTGTCAGCTTGGGGAATGAAACCTAGAAAGCGGCGCTTCTGCAAGAGATTTAGCACTGACGAGGCATGAGGGCGTTACCCACAAGCTTGTACTAATGTTAAAAAAACGACAGTATAAATATAGATGGAGGGCGAGCTTTTTGGCATGGCACTCGTAGGTGGCTTCTTGACCTATTCCATTCAGCCTAGTCCCATTGGGCTTAATGCTCTGCAGCCTCAGCTGGAGCAGGGCTCCTCCAGGAGTGGCACAAGACAGGGCAGTGCCATGATCTGCTCTTAATTGCATTTGCTATGGCAGCTGTAAAAAGAGCAGACATGAAGTAGGGAGGAGGGATGGCCAGAGCCAGGAGGGTGTAATTCAGCGATGCTCCAGACCAGCAGCAGATCCAGCCTTTGGCTTTTCTCCAGTTTTTCTCCTTTTCGCGAGGCAGCGCTGCCTGTGCCAAGTTACTTACGAGCTGCTCTGCCAACTCAAAATCCAAGTCCAGGAGATTAACTCTCAGTGGCCTGTTGTAGGCGAAACCCCGCCCGAACTCTAACTGCATCACATCCTCAAAATTTTTCACTCGGTCCAGCCCGACGAAGATGAGAGCGTTGACACCTGAAAGGGGGTGAAGAAGAAGGAGCTAAGATGGGATGTGGTTCTCTGCAGAGCCTGCACACCCTCGCCTGCAAAGCTGGCTTGTTCTCTGCCTCTTCAGTTGCAAATGGAGGTTTTTCAATCAAGAACAAACTTCTTCAAGCATATTTGGTGCAAATTACCTGTGTGCTTAGGTGCCAGCAGGTAGCTAAATATCACAGAAAGGTGATGAAGAACAGTAAATGCATGTAGAAATTACTGCTAATTTACTGAAATCCTTATTCATTGCTATCAAAGCGTGGCTGATTCATGAGAAATAGTGGTAAAATATGTGACATGTTAACATGGGCTATAATCAGTTCCCCAACAAGTAAGAAATTACCTTGTTTATGCAAATCAACCGAAGCAGCCTGCAGCTGATCCATTGAGTCATCTACACCATCAGTAAAATGGATTATGACCTGGGAGAGAAACAAATTTATGTCAGGACCCAGAGCTTTTCTGGTGTGCAACACCATCATGAGCAACCTGAAGGGCCTTCTTCCAAGGAGTGCTTCAGCGAGAGGAGACGGGGGAACCACTATGCCCTTCCCACCTTTGTGGGCCACCAAGTTTTGCATTTCTGTGCCAGATTTCTGTACGTCATACCATCCAGGTGTGAGCAGTGTGCAGCCAAGCAGTGCCTGTGGGCCCTGGCTGCAGCGATGCTCAGCAAAGATCAGGGCAGGACCTTGACAATGCTGGGAGGCCGCAGGGAGCGAGCAGGTGGCCAAAAGTCGGGGCTTTATTTATGAATATACAGTTACTTTATCAACCAAAATATACCAAAAAGCAGCTTTCCTTGTCAACCAAAGTACATCAGAAGTCAGCTTTCCTGTCCAACACCATCCCAGCGGCCTTGGCTTTGACTTACTTTGGTGCTGCCAGAGGGTGCTGATCTGAACTTGTTCTGGTAGGATTTCAGCGTGTCGGCTGTGAGGAAATAGGGCCCGCGGGCACGCATGCCTTGAAACCTCTCGAAGAGCTCAGGCTGGTACTCGGAGAAGTCCAGTCCCTCCACGGCCCCCCCCCGGGCCTGGGCCATGATGGCCACCCTGACGTTGGGCGCCTGGCTGCCGGTGCAGCTGATCTTCTGCATCTGCGTTATTCTGTTCAGCACAGACTCGACTCTGGACTCCAGCGCTCTCTGGGAATTGAATATGTTCTGGCCAGGTCCGACATCTGTCACATCGAAGCCAAGTATCACATCTAAGTCGCAGTCTGAAAGGGAAATGTAGAAAGAGAGGAGAGGAGATCGTCACCATTGAGCAATACAACAGATGCTTTTCAAGTAACGATGACAATCACAGAATGGCTGAGGTAGGAAGGGACCCATGGCTCCATCTGGTCCAACCCCTGCTCCAGCAGGGCCACCCCGAGCAGGGTGCCCAGGAGCATGTCCAGGTGGCTTTTGAAGATCTCCAAGGAGAAGACTCCACAACCCATCTGGACAACTTGTGCCATCATTTAGATTTTCCTAATTATTCTGTTAGACATTAGAGCAGGTGCTCTCTGGCTAGAGAAATGCCACCGTTTGATACACAAGTGCTTTGAACTTCCTTTCATCACAGCAATGATAACCTGGAAAAAAAAACAAAACCACATTTCTTTTTCCTGTGCAACTGTTGCTTAGCACTGGGATAAGATGACTAAACCAAGCCCAAAGGAAATCTGCATTTTCATTAGGCACCCAAGACTGCTGCTTTCTCTCACTGCAGGAAAACCTGCTGGTGCTTGTGGTGTGCAAGCACTGTCTGCCTGTGCTTGAAGAGCTCATCCTGCAGTCACTGGGGTGCAGAGGGAGGAGCTGACAACCAGACAACGGACCTCAAGCCCCTGAAAAGTGCTTTCACTGCGGCTGGGGCTTATAGCTGGGAATTAGGGCAGAAAGGGTCTGCCATGCAGGCAGCCCAAGCTCACAAGGCTGCTCTTCCAGAGGAATATTCAGCGTGGGCTCGGAGCCACTCTGCAGCCCCTGAGCAGGGGGAAATCAGGCTGCTGCTGCCTTTCCACCTGGATATAACGTGTGTCGGAGGCACAGTTCACTGAGCAGCACCGAGTCCCCAGCAGCTGTACTTAACACAGGGGGGTCACCCCACCAGCAAGGCAAAGGGCAGCCCAGCACCTGCAGGGGACACATGCTGCAAGGGAAGGCTTAGGCATGAGACACCCTCCTTGCCCCGCAATGACTTTTGGGCAGACATTTCTGGTGTGGGATGTTGACTTGGGAGCAGGACTTGCCATATGGTAGTGAACTGAACCAGCTGCAGGGAGCCTGGCCCGACAGGAATACCAGCTCGCTTACTCACCCCAGCTTCCCTTGCTTGGCTTCTGAAGTACCCAAATCATATGATTCCTTTACAAGGCATTTTCACCTTAATTTGTAACCACTAGTGCCCTAGCTTTTTCTCATACACAAGATCAAGTGGGCACCCTGGATGATCTAGCAAGAGAAATTCTGGTTTCCAGCAGATCATGCATGCGAGGGACTGAACGGCCAAGAGGTTCGATTGGCCCATTAGAAATACAGTGGGCAAAACAAGGACCGTCGCTTTTCATTCTGGCACTGAACAAGTCGGTCTGCAGGCTGGACGAGTCCATCAAAATGTGTTGGATCTTAAAAGCCACGGCAGGGAGTAACCTCAACACATTACCAAAGGATCGCGCCTACCTCTTGTAACATCCGTCGTTCCTGGGCACAATTTCTCCTCCATAGCGGCTGCCAGTGTAACCAAGACCTGCTCGTTCAGTTCAGACAGCTCCTGGGCTGTCGACACTCTGAAACTCGTGGCACTCTCACTGGCCAGCTTGCTGACTTCCTCCAGGTCAATGTTTCTTACGCCAACTGCAAACACCTTGACGCCTTTCTGTGCGATTGCCAAGGAGGCACTCTGCCCGTCATCTGAGGATTTCCCCCCCGTGACGATGAAGGCGATTTGAGGCACCCTCTGGTCAATTCGGCTGCCGGCCTCCTTCACAAAGTGTTTTGCTTGGAGATGCTTGATGGCTGCACCGGTGTTGGCCACGCGGCCGCCTTTGTAGATCACTTTGTTGATGGCATCTAAAATCTGAGGCTTGCTGGAGTAATCCTTCAGGAAAAACTCATCGGTGACATCTGAGTTGTACTGTGCCAGTCCCACCTGGATAGAGTCACCATCCTCATAGATGGCATCCACTATAGAGTACACGAACTGGAGAACTTCTTGGAAGTTATCTCTCCCCAGGTTGATGGAGCCATCCAGCAAAAACACAATGTCAGCCTGCTTTTTACCTCCTGAAGAAATTATAAAGAAAACACAGTTATTAAACATTGTGGCATTTATAGTATTTGAGATGTTTAGTGCTTTGTGAAGTAGTTTTGTGTTACTCTCTCCTTTCTACCTTCCTAGTTTTATTGGTCTTTGGCATGATTTTACATCTGTACAAGGAGAATGGCTTTATACAACACATTTATTACACTTCTTGTAACATTACTTGTTTTTGCGATATTCTCATCTGTTTTCAAATCTAATTCTATGCTTTCCTGTGCTCAACAAGATCTTCAAACTGATCTTTAAAGCAATGTTGCGAAACTGTTGGGAATCAAAAAGAGTTATTATGGAGCCATTTACACATTGTACAAATTCTATTTGTGCTCTATCCAGAAAAGTCTACAGGATGAATAGCAGTCTTACCAGGTCCTAAAATGTCAGGGGTTTCTGTTGTAGGTATTAGAAGCTCTTCAAGAATATTCTGCACCTTCTTTTCTAAAGTTGGCAGTCCTGTGAAGTCCTGTACTACAAGCACACGGTCAGGATCATTGGTAATGACTTGCAGCTGGTTCCTGTCTACATTCCTGGCTCCTACACCCAGAGGTTTAATAATTGTTGAAGAGATCACGTTAGCAGGTCTGTTGACATCATCCTGGGACCGATCTCCGAGGATGACGACTAGATGCTGTGGCACTCCGTCTTCTATCCTGCTCCCTGCAGACTTGATGAAGTAGTTCTTCACCACGTAGTCTAGGGCTTTGCCAGCATTCACGGGGGACCCCCCTCTAAGTCTCAAGCGGCGGATGGCTTGTAATACAGCATTTTTGGATTTGTGGGTTTTCAGGTAGAACTCAGGGAAGACATTATTGCTGAACTGCACCACACCAATTCGCACTTTGTTTGGCCCAACTTCAAGCTGCTGAACAATTCTGCTGATGAAATCCCGAATGTGAGCAAGCCCATCAGACCTAACGCTGTCGGAGCTATCAATAAGGAAGACTATGTCCTTTTCATCACCAGAAACATCTGCAGGGAAGCAAGAAGAGAAGAAATTATTTGTGTGCCAAGTCTTTGCTTTAGCTTTGCTGGAGGATTTCTGTGCTATCTATTCTCACGTGACATAAAACTGCACGGCATATTTTAGCCAACTTTAGGCATGGTGTTTTGTGGAGCTTCTCCAGAAGGGCTTGTCTGCGAGTGCATGCATGTGTTAGCAGTCTGCCTAACAATTCTAAGCATGCATTACTCGAAGCCTTATCTGTTTCATTCTTGAACGCTCTTTGGATTTGTCAATGTTTCCAGCTTTGTTTTGCCCCGGATTTATGTCTCATTTTCCTAGAGTGCTGCTAAATGGGAATATGCAATTGTAACACATTGCAGTCTTTGGCTTGAAAATCAAAATAAATAATGTATTTAGGTACTAAGGTAGAATGCTCACATCTAAAAGTGGCCTCCTAAAACTGTATGTGTGCTGCCTTTGTTTTTAGCTAAGGAAAATCTTAGCTTAGAGAGAAGGGATTGAAAGTTATTTACCCAGTTGGGCAATATTTACTTGAATAGCAACCCAGAGGCAGCTGGTAATGGCAGGGCCTTACCTACAGGCACGGTCACATCTCCCAGTAGCTGTCTGATTTGGTCTCCAGTCAGGGTTTCAATAGGAGTCAACAGCTTCTGTTCAAGGCTGGGCAGTTCCTGGAAGCTGGAGACTTGGAAGACGTAGTCAGGGCTAAGAGAAATCTGTACCATCTCCTCCGTGTCCACGTTCCTCGCTACAACCAGAGGTGCCACCCCTACTTGTTTGACTTGGAGCGACGGGAACTCTAAGTCATCGTCAGACTTGCGGGAGGAGAGGATGACCAAAAACTGAGGGACTCCCTCTTCTATGCGGCTCCCGGAGGGCCGGGTGAAGATGGTCTTTGCCACAAACTCCAGGGCCTCCCCCACGTTCACCTGCTGGCCTCCCTGCGGCCGCAGCCGTCTCACGGCGCTTTGCACCTCGTCCTTGGTGGAGTGAGCGTTGAGCAGGAATTCCACGTGGGGGTGCTCACTGAACTGGACCACCGAAATCCGGGTGGTGTCAAAGCCCACGTCCAGGTTGTTCACTATCCTCTCAATGAGATCGCGGACAAGGTAGAACTCCTGGGCGGCATAGCGGGAGCCATCGACCATGAACACGACGTCCCTCTTCACACCCGCTGTGGAAAAGAAAGCAGCAGTCAGGGGATGCATCAGGCATTGCCTACGGAGAGCAGCTAAGCTCATCGTCTACATCACCGGCCCATGCCTTTGGCCATGGGGAGGACGCTCATTGTTTCTTTCCCCATGATTTCTCCAGGGAGCCCCTGCAGGCAGCTCTGGGTTCAACCCAGAGACTAGACCCATCTGCCAGGCACAGTCCCAGGCAGTGCAAGAATGCAAGAACAGCAATTTCCAGGGAAAAAGAAGCAAGAGGGAGCGGGGAAAACTTGGAACAATAATTCCTTGTGGGATCTCCGCACAAGGAAATGTGGCTTGGTGATACTCCTTACTCAGGGCAGGTTGCCAGGCAGCCTGGGGCTGTTTTACACTCGGTACCACCCCTCTGTCCTTGGCTTTTTCCTCTAGGACAGCTTCTATCCCATTATTCTCTTAGCTTCTGCTATTTCCAAGATGACTGCTTCCTAATGAAAGCATTTTCTGCAGTGATAATTCAGGTCAGAGCCTGAATTATCACTGAATATCACACTGGCAAATGGGGCTGGGGGAAAGCAGCCTGACTCTGACGGGAAGGAACAGATAGAGTAGGATGGTGGGCTTCAAAGGGACTGATCTGGGTTGGGTACCCTTCATCCCTTCAGGACAGATGTACGCTGGCTGGATTTCATTCAAAACGAGACCAGAAATGGAAGATCTGATCCTTTTCCTCTTTCCCTTCCCCCTGTGAATGAGCATAGCAAATGTTAGACACATCAGAAGAAGGTCTTACATTTAGCAGAAAGGTGACCTAGATTTGCAGTGGTGTTAAGGTGTCCCTGTAGCATCTAAATGACGCAATTTCCATTCCAGGAGGAATAGTATGGACTGAAATAATAGCCCATTGACTTAAAACAAGATTAAAGTCTTGGCATTCACTTTGTGGGTCTTCCATGTGGATACAACATGGACCACTTTGTAGGACTGCAATTAAAGGTGGCTCAGCTAAATAACACAGATCCTACTAACCCTAAGTACACCAAAAAGCACATCAACAGTGAGATCAAGATGGACGTGGAGCCGTGACCATCTTTGCTTTTCTGTTTGTGTTGCAACCATGATGTTACTAAACATCATATTTTGCCGCTGGCTCTTGGTGCAGACACAAACGTCTTCTCACCTGGGCTGGGTGATGTAAAAACCAGATCAGGGGCAAGTGACTCTATTTCTTTCTTGGTCAGCCGGATGACTCTGTTGGAGACGACCTGCTGCACCGAATCCAGCTGGCTGAAGTCAGGCACAGAGATAGCAAAATCTGGGAGGAAGGAAATCGTCTGCAGCTCTGTGAGGTCAGCATTTCCAATCCCGATGCCAAAGGGCACTGTGCCACTCGTCTTGAGGACCACCGAGGGCCTCCTCACGTCATCCTGGGACCGGTCAGCAGTGAGCAGAATCAGGAACTGCGGGACACCCTCAGCTATCCTGCTGCCGCTCGACACCGTGAACACGTTCTTGATGAGATAGTCAAGGGCTGCTCCGGTGTTCAGAGGAGATCCTCCTATAACCGTCAGCGCCTGGATGGCACTGACTAAATCTGCTTTGTCTTCATAGGCATCGAGTAAGAACTCAGGTTGTATGACATTGCTGTACTGCACGATGGCAACGCGGACTTTGTCACGGCCAATATCCAGGCTTTCAACAACTCTTTGGACAAAGGTCTTCAACAGAGGGAAACCTCTTCTGACACCATCCGAGCCGTCGATTAGAAACACCACATCCTTCTTCTCACCTCTCTCAACTACTGTTCGAGACAAGTAAGGGAAGGGGGGAATAAGTGAGATTCTCTTTTGAAGTGATTATTATTATCCGAATACACTGAACCGAAGGAGTGCGAGAGTCTGGGGAGGGGAAAGTGAGATGTGAGAACGGGTGGTTCAGTTCCTTTGCAATCGGATGCAATCCCTGGCGAAGAGGCAGATGGGTGGAAGTTGGTGGAAACCACAGTGCAACGTGTGCCGTGCCTTACCCACCAAGTCATAGAATCATAGACCCATAGGAAATAGGGTGCCAAGGGCCACCGGGTGCCATCCCCTACCTGAGGCCCGGAGAGTCTGGGACATCAGGGATTTTTGCTCTCAGGGAAACCTGAGTTGCAGAAGGAAATGGCTTCATATGATTACTGGAGAGAGGGTGCTCACAGGGAGCCAATGAAGAGAGAGATAAAAGCTTTCCTCACGCATCACTGAACTTAGAGATAAGTGATCCTGCACATGCTCAGACGAAATAAGAATTTGCTGAAAAGCACATCCAACTGGAAATGCTGAAATGTTTTTCTAAAATACAAGTCACTGTGATTTTTTAAAAAAGGCTTGACTTACTTCAAGCACAAAGAATAGTAATTGTGAGCAAACATTCATTTATGTTTTTTTAAAACCACAGTGGTGAAACCTCAGAGATCTGAAAACTGTTGATGAGTTCTGCTGTTGACTAACAGAACTGCAAAACTTGGGCTCAGCCAAGCAGAAAACATCACTGCATCTCTGACACTGAGCAGAACAATGGCATCCCCCAAAATGTCATTGGCTTGTTTATAGCAGGGTCAGCAGGACAACGAGAGCATGATCTATTCCTCTGAAAAAAACATTAAATGCCTGTTTATGAATGCTAGAAATATAAAGAGTTGTCAAGGGCAGTCAAAGTCTTAATACAGACTTCAGGCCAAATGTATTACTTAGGAGGAATCTCAGAAACTTGGTAGGTTAACACACAGGACTGGATTATTAACATAGTTTGTTGAGCCATACAGGTAAGAAGAAGGAACAGATACTGCCTGGTGTATCACAGTTTCATACACTTCCTCTGAAGTTCAGGAGCAGAGGAAAGTGTTCTAACATAAGTCTCTAAGTAGAAGATAAAGGAGAAAAATTATGCATACTCTCATGAAGTGGCTGTCTTTTAGCCAAGAATACTAGGAAGAGTATGTGGATGCAGCTATTGGTGAGCAATTAGTGGAATTGGTTACAGTACCTGATTGTCAAAGGGATTTTAAGCTCCCGCTCTGCTGGAAAACAATTGCAGAAGAATACAATCTTCTTAATAACATTTAAGGAGACCTAAGGAGCAGCATTCCAAACCATCAAAATCAAAATCAGAATGGCCATAGGCACAAAATGAGATCCAGCTAGAAGCATCCACAGTAGCAAGAGTTTTGTTTTGTAAATACTTTGTTATAAAAAGAAGATCAAAAATAGAGCTGGTCTTCCACACAGTGAAAGTTATTGACAAATGATGCCAACATGGGCAAAAAGCTCAATGCCTTTTGACATCCACCTCCCATAAAAAGTACAGTCAGCAGCTGGCTGACACAATTAATTCCAGCAACAAAAGGATATGGTTTCTGTCTCACATAAGAAAAGATCAGGCTAAGAATACTCAAATACACCTAAGTATAGTCTATTTTTCAAACAAATTGAGCCTGATGAACTTCAGACTATGGCACTGGAAGAGCAGTAGCTCTCCCCTAACCACTGGCAATTCCCTCTGAGGTCTTGTGGACTGAATGAGGAACAAGATTGGTAAAAAGCAAATGCAGTGCCTGTCTGCAAAGATGCAGGAAAGAATATGCTAGAGTATACATGAGTCAGATAAAGTTTGGTTGCCTTCAAAAAAGCAACCAAATGGCCCAAAATATTAAACAGTTTGTAAGCACTTAAAGAAGACCACATGATGTGTAGCAATCAAGAGAGACTGGTCACGAACAAATCATCTCAACCCATTCTGAATTCCTTTAGGATGTCACTAGCAGCTTTTTAACAGAGAGGCTGTAGGTGTCAAATTTAATTACTTAACAAGGCTTTGATATCATCTTCCCCAGCAATCTTGTATGGATTCACAATGACGTTGACAAGACAGAAATGGTTTGAAAGGGGAGGACACAATTCAAGAGCACCAGGTGCCATAGTCTACATTGAGGCAGAAGCAATCTGCACAAATATGGAAGGGCAACGACTCCACTGGGAAAGGATGGGATAAGAGATGACCAGGGGACACCACCTCTGGTCATTCGGAGCAGGTTGATGCTGGAGAAACAAAGGTGAAAAGCTAGAAAGCCAACAAGACCTACAAGGAAAGACTGAATGAGATGGGTACGCAGCTAGAGACACAAGGACTGAGAAAATGACATATGGCAAACTTGAAGTGAATGAAAGGCTGTCAAACAAAACACAGGAAGGAGCTGACATCTGTATTCCTGCTGAGCTGAAAGATATAAAAGGTTTAAACTGTGACTAGGAAGGCAGATGTTTGACATTAAGGGAAACTATCTACCAACAAGGATATTAAAGCAATTGCACAGATTGATTAGGGAGGTCAGGGAAATCTCCTCCACTGGAAGATTTTCAGAACAACTTAGAAAAATGACAGCTCGTCCTGGACAAGCAGGTCCTGTTGGGGACAGGGGTGTGTAGCAGATGGCACCCTGAGATCACTTCCAGCCCTATTTCTTTTTTATGTTTCTATGATTCTAAGTCCATCTGCCCAGAACTTTTACGGAGAGATGATGTGGAAGTCGTTACACTTTTTCTTGTCTCCACCTGCTGTTGGGAGACAGGTCAATTCTCAAATTAGGCCGGCCTTTGGGAAATCACACAGATGGACATGCATAATTTCCAGTACCGCAGTGTCAATTTCTGATTGTGGCCATGTGATTCTTTTTTATGTTCTTTAATGAATCCATATTCCTCTACTGAGCTTGTAAAGGTAACTGAGTCAAGACCATCTACTTTATTGGTGCTTAGGTAGAAAACGTAGAAACTGCCATCACATCCCTTAAGAAGTAACAGCAAGAGTGAATCATGGGCGCTGCGTGGTGGGATCACACTGACTTTGCAGTGCTCCTTACGCCCTACCACTCCTCCAGAAATGGGAGGAAGGAAAGAGGAATTGAGACAAGCCTTAATTTGTTCCTTCTAGCCCTTGCCCAGCACAGCATGTCAATTTATTTAACTGGGGCAACGACTCTGTTACTTCATGTTTGTACCATGTTTTACACACCAGTAACAGCATCTACTGCAGCTCTTGCAGCTGAACAAAAGGCTTTTTCCTTTGATGGCATTACTCATCTTTAAAACTCAGTTTGGACCTCAATGCTTTGCTGGATCAGACCAGAGGAAAATCCAAGTAAAATAGCAGTTTCTACATAATCATTTTAAACATCACCAGGCCCAATAGCCCCAGTTACCAAAGAGAAAGGGGCACGTAAATGGTGTTCTCAGCCTCTTGGAAACCACGGAAACCCTGGGTCCTTGTACCTGTTGGCTGAAGCTGGATAGTTTTCAACAGGTTCACTATGTTTGGCTGAAGCTCTGAAATCCGAGAGAGGGAATCAACATTCAGAATGAACTGTGGGGCATAAACTATCCTTTCCAGCTCTACGGGGTCAGCGTTTTTGGCTTTGATAGCAAAGGTCACAACTCCAGCTTGCTTCAGAGCATCTGATGGTTGCTCCACATCATCAGCTGATCTCCCAGCAGCAAAGAGGACCAAGAACTGGGGAACTCCTTCTTCGATCCTGCTTCCAGCTTCCTTCACAAACAGTCTCCTTATGGCTTCATCTAGCGCAACTCCAATGTTCAGTTGCTTCCCAGTTTTTAACTTCATCCTTTTCACCTTCAGAAGCATGTCTGGCTTGGACGGAAGTTCAGCAAAGTCAAATTCAACTTGGATGTTGTCACTGAATTGAGCTACAGCTACTCGTGTGGCATCGGGACCCACGTTCAGGTCAGAAATGACTTTGTGTACAAAGTCCCGGACGGCAGGAAAGCTACCCAAGAGGTTGGCTGAACCATCAATCAGGAATAAAATATCTTTCTTGCTTTCTAGAATAAATTCACAAATGAAAAGAGGGGAAAAAAAGATATGAAGGCATTTTTCTTCTCAAATGTCATCCTAGAAACTTCTCTGTGTATTACCTGGGTTTCAATATGCAAAGCAAGTGATTATTATATCCCAAAGTATTCAAAGGCTACAGGATTAAACACTATCTTTGCCATATTTATCTGAGGAGGAAAGGAAAGCAAGGACACCTCTCCTAAAACTCAGTAAATTCAGGCACCAGTATCTCATATCATATACTGTATCATATCATAGCATGTCAGTCATATCATAAATTGGCCATTTCAGAATAGGCCAGCGACATCTCTATTCTAGCAACCTGCTGACAATAGAGGCATGAAGTACAACAGCAGTGGAGCATTTGTTTCTATGTAAAGGCTCATTAAGCAATAAACAGACATTAGTTTATACATACATTCATAGAACATTTTCTGTATTTTCTTAAAGTACTTCTCTCAGTTGCATCACAAGGCAGTCAAATCCAAAGGTGAGTTACGACTTCAGGAGGAGAAAATTCCTTTTACCTGTTTCCATTTGATGCCCTTTTAATTTCATTGAATGTCCAAGGCACAGCCAAGCACCTCGTATTTTTGTATCTTAACATCTTTCGTGTTAATCTTAATACTCTCCTTTCCAAACTAAACAATCCTGGATGTTTTTATGTCTTCATATGCACATAGCCAGAATAAGAGAATTAGTGAGTGAACATCTGTTTAAAAAAAGTTAAACTTGACAACAGTTTTTGAGTTTAGCATTAGAGACTAACTTTGAAGCCAAATTCAGCCTCTGTGACAGCCTGATAATATCACTTCTACAAAGAGGCTCTGGGAAATGATTTATCTACCTGTACATGGCTAGACCTTTGCTCCTCTTTGCTTGTTATCACTACTTTTATCTTTCCACACCACTCCTTGTGGCCAAAAGGACGTGCTCCCATGGCCTGAGCTAGTACAGGCAATGCATTTGCAGGTTGTGATGTTATTATGGAGATAGAAAGGGAACACCTGAACAAGTGACTAGTGGGCATACACTCACTCTGATCATCCTTCAGTCCTGACTTGCTTAAAATTGTGCTGTCTTTAAAGTGTGCTAGCAATGACTTCAACAAAATGAAGAGCTGATTGTGTCAAGCCACATATTTAAGTAAGCACAGTCCTAAATGCTTTGATGACTCGGGGCCTTGGACAAGCATGAAGGTATACACTGGGAACAAACAGTCAAGAGAAACAAGGTTAACTTAATGCAGTCAACATGAAGGAAGGTATATATTACCTGTTGGGGCGAGTGGAACCTCCTCCACACCTCCACTAACATATGTTGTTATAGGCTTATTTAACTCCTGGGGTAAAGCTGTCAGATCACTGAAATCATCCATAAAATATACCATTCTTGGATTAAATGCAATCTGTTCAAGCTCTGCCTTATCCGCATTCCTAACTCCAACAGCAAAAGTCAGCACTCCGGCCCGAGCTAATTCATTGGAAACTTGCAAGAAGGGATCGGCAGACCTCCCTGCCGTCACCAGGACTAGGACCTGCGGCACTTGTTCATTTATTCTGCTCCCACCGGCTTCAGTGAAGTGATTCGAAAGCACAAAGTTCAGTGCAGAGCCAGTGTTCAGCACTGACCCCCCCTTGGGCCTCAGCTGCCCCATACGTTGAATTAGGTCTGATTTGGTTTGGTATGAGTATAGAAAGAACTCAGTTTGGGGAGTGTCACTAAATTGCACTAAGCCAACTCGGATTTTGTCACTTCCGACATCAAGGTAGTTAACTAGGGTCACAACAAAGTCACGCACAAAGGGGAAGTTGGCATTTCCAACGCTGAGTGATCCATCCAAAAGAAAGATGATATCCCTTTTGGTTACTTGAACTGCAGTAGAGCACAGAAAATAACATGAGACATCATGGAAAACAAAATAGATTTTTTTCATGTGTGCATACGGCATGCACTGTACACACATGCAAACCTTGTTAGGAGGAAGGGGGAAGAGGGGGTGACAAAGAGAAGAGAAAGAGTGTGATCAGCAGACAAATAACAAGGACAACACTCAATTTGGCAGAGAAGGTTTCTGACTTGTATTGAAAAGTCTTTAATCATCGGGTTTATGAGTAGGGCTCAGTCTCTGTTACGGCAGATGATTTCAATGGCTGCTAATGCCAGAGCTGCATATTCTGGGCCGTATCTTTACCTGGCAAAAGACAGCTTCCTTGATTTTGGTGGAGCAACACTGAATTATGCCTGCAGACACCCTGCTTATCTGCAAGTCAGCATGGGTTTGCTCAGGGATTTCCACTGAAGCTTTAGGGAATGTTTCTGTTTTCTGGCACATGAAGCATTGCTTGACATCTAACACTACTACCCCCTTGGTAAGAGTTCCCCCGCACATCCCAGGACGTATAGAACCACGTCCTGCCCCGCAGCGACTGCTGCAACCACGCTACCCTCGTGCCGTGCTGCCAGCAGCGGCTGGCCCGCGGCATGGAGCGAGGCTCTGCTTGCTTGGGAAAACTCTTCTGCCAAGTAACCAATTTGGTTGGTATTTTGAGTGGGTATTAAAAATAGCTTTTACTATTGGCTTTCAAAAGTTGGCCTGGATGAGGCTGCAATGGCTGCCCGAGACACCTGCCTTTCTGATGTCTGCGTTTGATGCAGAAAACTGCTTTTTGATCTCTGCAGTTACGGACATGCACGTACCAAGCTGTAGGAAGGGGCAAGGTCTCCCACTTTTGGCAGTACCTGGCCAGTTCTCAGCTCTTTCTTTAAGGCTAAATTCATCCCAGGCTGTCTCCAGCGTTTGAGCCCTGAGACAGATCTGCAACATTACCCCAAAGACACTGCAGGTTCTCCCCTATGCTTTTTGCTCTTAATATGTTATGTCCAGATGACAGACCAAAATGCTGAAACTTTAAGGTCTCAGAGAAATGAGGAGCTGGCTATTCTGGAGTACCTGTGGATGCCTTCCTCCAAATATGCTATCTGAGAACATACTTATGTCCATCGCTAATGCTGTTCAGCATCTTCCTGTTTATATATGGCTATATTCATCCACCTCTCTAGCATGCCTTGTCCCTGCAAGCTTGCTGTCCTAGTGCTGAGGTATTAAAAACAGAAATGAGAAGAGGGTTCTTTGAAGTACAGGCATTGCTCTCACATTTCACAGATTTTCTTGGCTTTCTGTATTTTTAATTGCTCCCAGAACAGCTTCATTCAAGGCCCGGGGTGAGAGAATATCTTTAGATAGTCTAGTTGAAACGTAACAGACAGCCCAGTGTCATAATCAGTTATGTTACTAATAATAGTCTGTTTACAGACTGGGATATGTTTACTTGCTTATTGTGAATGTGTGTGGCTGTGAGTACAGTCAAGCAAAAGGAGCAGAAAAAAAACAGAAGCTGCATGAATAAGCTTTAAAGAACAAGGAAGTTTAGGAACATTTTTAATTTGCATTGAAAAATAAAAATGTCAGGTTTGGTAAATAGCCATGCAAAACTGTATTAGCAGGAAACACATTTTGAAAAAAGCTTATTAGATAAGTCCCGTGATATTCATCTTAATTAAGGACAAGTATTGGCTAACTAATTTTAAAATGTCTTCTCTTCATGTAGATTAGTCCTTGGCTTTTAATTTTTTAAGGACCCTTTCAAAAATCCTGTCTCTTTTGCACTGTGGTTTATAATTTTAAATTACTTAGAGAAACTAGGAAAAACAACATGGACATTGTTCGACACCCACTTAAGCCAACGGGAATCTCAGTATTGACCTTACTGGGAGCTGGAAGTCCTATTTTACTAATGTTCATATGCCATGGGATGGAATTTCAAGGTTCAAATATGATCAAGCACAACAAGAATTCAACCTCAAGCATCTCTACTGGGGACAAATCCTGAGAAATTTGGCATAAAATCTCTATGCAGATAAAACACCTCCTGAAATACCAGGAAACTGCCTCAGAAGACATGACTCTAGCTATTGGATTGCTTCCAAAGTCTACTGATGTCAATGGAAAGACCAAGTAAAAAGAATCCACTGGCTTCACAGGGCTTTGGATCATCCTCTAAACAGACTAAATTAAAGTCAACAGTGCACTAGTCTCGTATGCCTCTTATGGCATGAGCTGAATAAATGTTGATAAGAAAATATGTTCTTGAAATGGGCGTTTCAGTCCAACAGTGTCAGGATAGCTTTCTCTGAACATCTCCATGAACAAACTTTCTTATTTTCTTTACACTCAGAACAAAATTTTTAGCTTTCTTGAGTCAATATCCACTACGGATGGTTTCCAAACTGGGGAAGAGATTATGATAATCACAGTGTGCCCTGTTCATAGGTTACATAAATCCTAAGTGAGAGAAAAAACCTCCAGTGCATGATCTGAGTACCTAACTAGTAACGCACGTCTTTCACATCTATGCTTTAAATGTTGGTGGCAAACATGGAATGGGACAAAATCTCCAGGAAGGATTGACAAAGCTATAATAACAAGCATGCTACCAAATTTATCAATCTGTTCATGCACATTTTGCAAATCAAAGAGACAACATTTAGCTAAGTTGAAACGTGTATGTCATGCTTTTTCCTGTTATCTCTACATGTAATAAAATAAGAGTTGACAAAATCATAAACCGTATCTCCTTAACTAGAACAAGGTAACTGATTACCTGATGGTGGTTCTTGGACAATCATTCCTCCAGAGAGTGTCCGGATGGGTGACAGCACTTCAGGAAGAATGGCTTGCATGAACTGAAGGCGGAAGTCATTAGGGTTGAACACAAAATCTCTCTCATGGGCAATTTCTTGGAGTTCTGCCAGGTCAGCATTTCTCGACCCAATGGCAAGGGTCACTATCCGGTTCCTTTTCATCTCTGCTGCAGCTTGGTCAACGGCATCCATGGACTTACCACCCGTGATGAGTACCAGCATGGGGAGCACCCCTTCCTCCATCCTGCACCCGGCAGCACTGGTGAAGAAGTTGCTCCTCACAAAGTCCAGTGCTGAGCCAGTGTTGAGTGCCGTACCGCCCATGAGCTTCATTTTCTTAACGTTAGCCATCACTTCCTTTCTGCTCTGGTGGGTGTTAAAATAAAACTCTGGCTTCACAGTGTCTGCATACTGCGCCACCGCGACTTGGATCAGGTCGGGTCCAACCTCCAGCCTTTGGACGATTTTGGCCACAAAATCACGAATTGTGTTAAAGGGGCCAGTCCCCAAAGCTGTTGAGCCATCTATCAGGAAGACTATATCCTTCTTGTTCACTTCAATAACTGCAAATAATGATACACACACATGAACATGATGTCAGTGAAGGCTTCCATCACACCCTCCACATCAATTCTATGTCAACAGTCCAGCAACATTTATGACTTCTTGTTTGTTTGAGGTATTGTTACTTTCAACACCCTTGTAAGGGTCTTGATTTCAAAACATAATTGTTTTTTAGGTTCTAGTGGAGGGCTAGTAAGAAATCTGATTAAACGTTTCCCCTTTCAAAAACACAGAAGTGTAGAAGAGTTGCAAGAATTACATTGTTTACAAAACTTAATATTAAAATGCTTAAACAAGCCAAAACAAGAAAGAAGGGCAAAAATTCAGGAGAAATCTTGGCACTCAGCTGCAATATGAGACAAAATAATCAGGTGATGCTCCCTGGTCTGCAGTGGAGCCATCTGAATAATGCCAGAAAGTGGCTTGGTCTCAGAAGGACTAGGTTTCAGAAGAGCAATGACACAAGTAAAGAATAGTCTCCGCTCTTACTCAACATACCTGGACTTTGGATCTTCATGTCCTATATCTTATTCCTTATCTAACAAAAACAAGTTTGATTTTCCTTGGCACAGCCATCCCAGTCATGGAAGAGCTGAATTCTATTGTGGTTGCCATGTTTCTAGCAAAACAGGTCCCCTAGGCTGTATCTCTGAGACTGTATATTGATGATGGCATAGGATGCAGAAAGAGCACAATTAACTTTCCAGTTCCTGGCTAAGTTTGAAGGAAGAGAGTTAGGGGGGAAAAAACTGTTGTGCATCGTTGGAACCAAAACACCATCATATTTAACACAGCAGATATACATAATACAACAGTAGATATTAACAAGACCAATACTCATCATGACAAAAGTATTATACGTGATCATGATGGGAGATAATCTCAACACCATCTTTCAGACAACACACATTTATTCTTTGAAGCAGTGAGCCATGGCCAATATTGAAGAATGCCGCTCACAACATCATCCACCCAGTCTCATGCCACTGAAGTGGAAAAGGAATCTTTGCGTTGCTTCGGGGTTATGCTGGAGCATTATGGATCATTAAGCTGCGTTGGATTTAAGGGTCCTTAAATCACCTGCCCGCTTGTGAGCTCCTGAGATGGGGTCAATATTCAAAGCGGCAAGTCCATCGCCTCCCAGGCTCAATGCTATGCCTCGTGCACAGCCTCAGGGAAGCTGAGACCCAGAGTCATCAGGACCTCACACCACCTGGGGCAAGTAGTAGCAAACACTCTATGTCATGCCCAGATGGAAAAGGGCAGCCCCCTCATCCCATCAGGGCTCCTCTGCATGCAGGCTATTTACTTTGGATTTGAAGAAAGAACAAAGCTTTGGCTGCAGTCCTCCTTGGCCAGGCACCAGCTGGCCACAGAAAGCAGCACTCACAAAGGCCGGCTTTTGCCTGGGGAGGCTGGTCTCCGTTGGGTTTCTCATGACGGGCAAGAGCTGTAGGATTGGGCTAGCCCAAGCAGTGATTTAGAGCTGGAGACAACTTCTGCAACTCGGCTGCCCCAGGACTCCTAAGAGACCTGCCTCTGCTGGCAAGCACGAGCAAATGCCCCTCACCCCCAGAGTCCTGCTGGAAGGTGCTTGAGGAAGGACTGATTGTCCAAATCTGAAGCTTAGAATAGCCCGCCGTGGTGCTATCAGACACAAGATGATGAGACCCTGCATGAAGCGAAGGAGAGCTCCCACCGCCTCTGTGGCAGTGCCATCCTCCAGCCACAGCCTGGCATGAGCTGCCGGTGGCTTGGACTAACAGCGCGTTGACTGCCCTGGCTGTCCAAACAGAGTTACCCGCAGAGCAACAAGGATTTGTTTAAACTCTCCCCTTCCCAGAGCCAGGAGATAGCCAGGAGTCATCCCCTCCCCGCTAGGTTCTTTCCTCATCAGTTACTCCGAGGAGGAGAGGGCTGAATACAGGAAAGTTTCCAAATGGAGAACAACGCCTGTAATCCCTGCATTGTGTCACCCAGAAAAGATGTCTGAAGTGCTTTCTTTGCTTCTCAGCAGCTAGATACCCAAAAATGGAGACCCTGGGAACTTTTGACTTTATATAGAAGTTTGTGGAACACATCAAAGGGGCTTTGCAAAGACGAGGGAGGCCATGAAGGAGTAGCTCCCTCCTCTGTAATTCCTCTTGCTTCTCTAAAATCTTGCAGTACATTTTCTTGGAAAAGAAGAATGTAAGAACTGAAACCAAAACCCACAGGAAGAAAGACCCCATGGTGCTAATTTCAATGGACACAAAGCAAAAACATTTAGGGAAGGCTGTACACATCTCGTAGGGTCTGATCCAGAGCCCAGTGAAGCCGACGGCAAGTCTCCCAGGAATTTCAAAGGATTTGGGATCAAAGCATTATCTTTGACTGTCAAAGTTGTTGCACTCCCCTGGGAATGTCAGATGGTGTCTCCACCGAACCTGGCCCTGCATAGTTCCCTTCTCATTGCCATCTCAGCTACCTTTGGTGAAACGCCTCATCTAACTTAATCACCCAGGCTTCCCCAGTAGCTAAAGGAGAGGGGAGAGAGGCAGAAAGGCACTCTGAGAGACCTGTTCATCCCAGGGAACTAGCGTGCAGCCTGAGAGCTCAAGTGAAGCAAGATGACTTCTGTATTTGACAGGAATGCTTGGCATCTGCAAGGGGCTTTGCATCCCATTCCAGCTGCACTGTGTGTCCCAAACCACTGCTTTACGCTGCAGACCTCCAAGGCACTGGTGTGAATCAAGCAGCCCAATCCAAACTAATTTCCATGGACACTAGGTAAAGGAAATTCCCCAAAGTTCCTTTGAAAACACCACCTTCTCTATTCAGCAGATCCACCTATGTGTGATTGCACAGGCTGATGCTGCTATAGTACCTTCTACAAACAAGCTGAGTGAAAAATACTCAAAGTGCAGATAAAACCAGATGTACCAACATTTTTAATCTGGCCATTCTCTAATTAAAAATTTGAAAAGGAATACCCTCTGATTTTAAAAGTTCTAAGCACTGGAAATAATTCTGAACTAAAGATCCCTGATCTTCTAGCCCCTGCAAATGCTCCAGCTGCTGGGTTTCAAACAGTGTTAAAATCAGTGGGGCTGAAGAAGGGCTTTCAATCGACTTTCTTGAGTCCTGGCATACACGTTTTTAGCTAGACATGCACGCTTCAGCTTATTTAGCTAAATATGGTTCTTGTGGGATGCAACAAGGAAAAGTTCTTTGTGTTCCTTCCTGGAATAATCAAGGCAAGGTCATAAAATGATCTTTTAGTCAAATTCCTCACTTTGATTTGAGCCATGGGATAGCAAACATGTTTAGACATAGATTAATGAAGACATCTGGGATGCAGTTTTATATGTCAACATACATCATGAGTTGAACAATATGTACAGAACTCCAGACTGGCACTCGGATCCCAGAAGTGTTGTTTGCATTAAGCGTTCTGGTGATTATGTGCAGGAACTCCAGCCTGGCCCTTCCCAGGGGCCTCCAGATGCAACGTGTTGGGTCTTTCATAAAGCTCGCTATCAGTACATTTAACTCAGTCACAAAATCACAGAGTGAGAAACTCTTAACCACTTACATGCCCCATAAATCCAGCACACAACACCAGGTATTCATTATTCTACTGTACCCAAGCTAATGCTAGACCAGAAATGATGGCAATAAGGACTTAGAGTGACAAAGTGATCTCAGAGGAATATGGACACCTACATTTTGTTTTTCCATGGCCTCATGGAAAGCTGCAAACTCACTTAGATTAGAGATTGAAGGGAAACATATGTTAGCAAGGTAGGGATTTTGCTTCAGAAGAATTAAGGGCTGTTTCGCTTTTAAGCCCAACAGCACAAAAGCCTCTAAAGAGGCTTCAGGGTGGATTTTCACCCTTTTCCCAGGTATAGTGCACAGTTCCAATGAGGTAGATGATTCTACTGTTTTAGTAAGCTGACAACTTCGACCTTTTGAAATAGGGATCCATTTTACACCCCTATTAGCTTCCCCAGTCAAATTTCATTCTGATGCCACTTTCAACTGGCGTATAATGTAAGCTTACATGACATAAATGTTTTCAGAGCCGAACGTGCTGCAGTATTTGCTTCCAGGGGTGCTTAGATACCATAATAAGGATTATATGAGCCTTTTTATACTCTTAGATACCACAATAAAGATTATATGAGCCTTTTTATACTCTGCTTGCGTTCTTTAAAACCCCATGCCATGCCAGTTATAGACACAAAACCTTATGGTTTTCAAAACATAACCCAGTGGGCAAATGAGTTTCTGCACATTAGCTGCACATTTTCTCCAAAATCAGACCAGAGAGATGCATTGCAAAAACTAAGAAATAAAAATTGTTTTTAAAGCGTGCAAAATTCATCAAAATGCAACAGTCTGGAAAGGCATACATACCTTCAGTCACAATGGTTGGGGCCTCTAACAAAATGAGTCTTTGGGCCACTCCAACAATGTTGGGCAGTAATAATTCTTGAAGAGCATCAAGGTTACGGATATCCAGGGCAGTAAATGCGAAGCTTCCATCAGTAGCAATCTGCTGCAGCTCTGCACTGTCAGCATTCAGGACCCCAATGCTAAACGAAAATATACTAGCTTGCTTCACCGCTAACAAGCCCTCTCGGATATCATCACTAGACTCTCCACCACTTATCAGCACTAAAATCTGAGGCACCGCTTCCTCTATCCTGCTGCCTCCCGCCTGGGTGAAGAGGTTCTCCACCACAAACTCCAGTGCTGCACCAGTGTTAGCTTCCTCGCCACCGCGGAAACTAAGTGCCTTCACGGCATCCAGAACATCCGCTTTTGTGGAGTAGCTGTTCAAAGCGAACTCGGTTCTGGGTTGATCACTATACTGCACCACCCCAATGTGTATTTGCTGAGCTCCAACTCTGAGGCTTTCAATCAAATTTACAAGGAAATCACGTATGGCTTGAAAATTGACACTTCCGATGTTGTTTGATCCGTCAATAAGGAAAATAAGGTCAGCAGACTCTTGAGCTTTAAAAAAAGAAATGCAAAAGGTGAAAGCATTAAAACGAGTGATTACATGCAGTTTTACAGTGTTCTGACATGTTTCTTGGAAAACCAGTAAGAAACACGACAATGAGAAAACAAAACACATGTTCACTGAGGAGGTGACATTTGCCTCTTAGTTCTGCATTCTGATTGAATACGAGTTTCCAGCCCCAGCATCTACTCCCCAGGGTTGGACACAACCTGAGCTCGTGGCTGCCGTCACATGGGAGTCACAGCGTTTCTGACATGTGAAGAGAAAACTCCACAAAACGTAATTTTTGGAAATCTAGATCCACTCCATCAGTGCCCAGTCCTGTCTAAATATTTAGACTGACACAGACAAAAGAAAACAGTGGATTTTGGTGGCAATTCACCCTGAAGATGCTGGGTGACAACAGTAATATTCAAAGGAGTTTTTCTTCATTGTACTCTCTCTCTCTCTCTCCCTCTTTTTAAGAAAAAGCCATTATTTACATAGAAAGTTTCAGCCTCTGTTCTGCAATTCTGCTCTTTCGCTGTTTAAAAACAGTGGCTGAATATATTGGCTTCTCCCAGCAAGCGTGAATATTATTTGAAATGCATTTGTTAGAAACAACTGAAGAGGTTTTGCTTACTCTTCTTGCTCTGTAATTCTTTTACCATCTGTCCAGCATATGCACAGTGGTATTTGTCCAGCAAGCTGACCCATACAGTCATCAACCCATGCCACGCAAAGCTGTCTTTCGTAAATTGTTTTGCACAGATGCATTGATTACCAATAGATGAGTCTGGTCTGCATTTTTCATATGGACTCCAGATATTCAATCAAGGAATGCAGAATCAGGTTAAAACAGGGTGGTGAAATCAGTCATGACACAATTATCCAACTCTATTTGTTGTGACTATACCCAAGTGATCACAAGCATCTGCTGAGAACATACACACACCAAACAAAACTCTTATATGGCATTAACATGGCTGTTGAGGGGGAAGCATTTTTTCTGTGAGACTTACCGAAGCAGACCCAAAATGGCCTGGTGTCTGCTCTTCCTCTTTTTGCTCAAGTAATTTTACCACCACCATCACCAAGAGCTGTATGCATTCAATAGGGAGGGGAAGACCCCAAAACACGCTCAAATGGTTCCATGCTACTATTCTCCAATCTTGTCAACAAATCAAACTTCAGACTATTTGCAAATGCCTGAAAAGTCACGTTTGGAAATCTGGCTCTCAGCTTTTTGAAAGCTGAAGGTGAACCCAGTAGCAGAACTGGCACGTAGTTTAGCAAGGCCAGGAATAAACCCGCAGTCTTTGCGATTAGCATCGTCAATCATTTTTTGGCCTGTGTAGCTGTTTTTCTAGTAAATGTTTGCATACTCCACAGTGCCGCCAAGAGACTCAAATATGCGATTCCAGCGACAAAGGGAAAGGCTCTCCAGGGAGTCACCAGTTCCCTGGGCCAACTGGATGGCCAACATCAGCTAGGAGAACATCGACGTGGTTCAGAATCGCAAAGGGCTCTGGGATTTTTTTTTTCATCACTGAGTCAAAAGCTGTGCAAGTGCTTAGGGTTGGCTTTGCTGTGCCATTTGTGGCTGGGATGTTCACGTTCTACTTCATAATATAAAGGGGAGAGGAATCTCAAAGTGGTTGTACCCAGCACTGTTTCAGATACCCTGGCTGTCTTTTTGAGAAATGAGATTTCGGACGCCGATGGGCGTTATCACAGTTGCTCTCGCAGAAGAGAAAACAGATAAGAAACGGATGTGTTGGATAATTTGTCATCACTGTAAAAACCCTTGTACTTCAGTGCACATTTATGGAATAAGCCGGTGCTGGAGGACAAATAAAAGCATGCTTGTTACACAACTAAGCAAGGAGGGTCAGATGAGACAGACAGCTAAGATTTAATGAATATATCAGGGCAAACTCTGGGCTGACTTTCATACTTACACTAGTCAGCTCTGGGGACTGCCACAGACCAACAGCTTTGGTTCTCTATATTGGAAATACTATGGGACTGTTTTTCTTTACATTTCTGCTTCACATTCAGGTTCATTTCTAGTGAAACATCCATGGCATTTTTACACGTGTTAATGCTACATGGAGTTATCAGCTGAATAAACGAGTTCCTAAACTCTTAGGCAAACTATTATTTGTACCATGCTTTGTACACCACATATTGTCATGCAATGTTTAGGACCTGTAACATCTTTTTTACGTGTTTAATGATACTCCACAGATTGGCTGTGCAAAGTGCACAGAGACAAAACTGCAATAGTAGGATTAGCTTAAATTGTGTGTTATAGCAGGGGAAGGAAATGCTTGCAAAAGTTATCTCCGACAAGGAATGAATTCAGAAATGCTCCCTGATGTACATGAAGTAGGAATTTGCCTTTAAAGGTTTTAAAGACAAGTCTGAGACTTGGGACATTTGGAGACTATGGGGCTCCCTGCTGGCGTGCCCCAGAGGACAGCCAGCCACCAAAGACCAATTCCCCCATTGGTTTCAACATGGAAGCACTGGGGCCCCTCATGGTGAAGATGCTGAACAACCTCTGCCGTGCTGTTAGCATAGTGTATGTAGTGCTCATTTTACACACAAATTGATGTGTTTTTCTTAGAAATGGTGAATCTTATATCTTCTTTCTGCGGCAGCTGCTTTCCTTCCCTGTGGCTTTCACGTGATCTGGATATTTGCCCTGTCAAGCACTTTGCACAAAAAAACACGTGTGAGCACAGCCTTTTGGTGTTGCTCGGTGTCATGCAGTGATGGAGAGCACCCAGTGGGGTTGACGTGAGGGTTAATCAGACAAGACAACACAGGGGATTAATGTTACACCTCATTACACTGCCATTGCCTTACATTACCCCACAAGCTATTGACCTTCAGATGGAGTCTCAGGAATAAAAAGAAAGGTTTGATCTCTTGGACTTCTGTTTTGAAACACAACAAAGCTGCTCAGAAGGCCCCTTCCACACTCTAATTTCATAAACAGAGCAGGGACAGAGGAAGGCTCTCATTTTTTCCAGGCAAATTCAGCCCCCAGCTTGTGGTCAGTGCAGATCCATTGAAGCCAACGTGGTTTGCAGAGATGTTTCGGTTACGAGAAGGGTCCAGTGCCCCGGCAGGTGGAAGTCATCAGCTTTTAAGGAAGGCATCTGGGTGGCATCTCAAAAGGGATTGCCAAACCACACACCTTCTCCAGGCGGATGAGGAGCGAGGTCCACAGGCCGGCTCAGAGTGGGGTTTGGGGGAGCAGTTCTCACCTGACCTGCTCTAAGGAGGCACTGCTTTTGCTGTCTTCAGTCAAAAACGGGAAATATAGCGAGGCTTTCCAGAGCCACCGTGTGCCATCAGTGGGAATGTGGTCTCCCAGGGCCCCTCTGTAATTGCAGGGCTTCGTGGGAGCTACATTCCCAAAACCCAAAGGGGCCGCGAGGTCCTGGGGAGAGGGACCGGGCCCTGGCATCGCGCTGTTCCTGGCCACGGTGACCTCTGAGCTGGGACATTTGCATCCCACCATGTCCTCGGGGCCCCTGGCACAGGCCACGTTTCCCACTGCCCCCACCGGCTGCAAGGGGACGTCCCACCCGGTGTCCCTGCAGCCAGCAGAGACCTGCACCGTCTCCAGAGGGTTTAGGGACAGGACCATCACTGCTGATGTGGTTACCTCCTATTTCCCTACCTTGGGAGCGGATAGGATGGGGCAATTTAATAACTCTGTGGAGCTCCCTCCGCTCGCATTTCCATGCCATGGGTGCAGAAGGATGTCCCCAAGGGGCCACTGCCCGTGCCCAGGCTCCTGCACTGCCTCCTGCAGCACATAGCCTGGGGGCTCGGGCGGGGGTTTCAGCTCGGTTTGCAAACAACGGCATACATAGGCACAAGCACGGGGCCATACGCTTCAAACCTTTGTTTTTAAACCTCTGAACGTCCATCTCAGTCTGCCCCTACAAAGGCTTCAAACAGCGCAGCACCAGCGGTCACCATGCTGATGGGAGCTATCAGCATGGCCAGGACAGAGCGCAGCAGTTGGCCATTACCTGTGATGTCTTTAACCAGTCCTTTGGCCCCAGCCTTTTCTGGAGTCATGGAGGTACGGACACTTGCCACTAAGTCTCCAACTATGCCGTGGAGAGCGGTAAAATTCTCTAGGTTGAAAAGGTGCGTATCGAAGGGTTCACTCGCTATTTCCTTTAACTCCCCTTCCACCGCATCCTGCACGCCGACCGCAAACATGTTTACATGGGCCGATTTAAGGACAGATGATGGCAGAGCCACATCATCCTGGGATCGTCCGTCCGTTAACACTATAATAACCTGGGGAACGCCTTCACTTGCTCTGCTTCCAGCAGCTTTAGTGAGATGGTTCTCGATTAGGTACTCTAATCCTTTTCCAGTCTTGGTGCCTCCCCCCATGTAAGGCATATTCGCAATATGGGACAGCACGTCTTGGTTAGAGGGGTACGTATTTAACTGGAACTCTGTGTGTGGGTTTCCGCTGAACTGGACCAGTGCATAACGGAAATCATTTCCTCCCACATCTAAAGCCTTTACAACATCATACAGAAACTCTCGAACGAGTTGGAAGTGTTCCTTCCCAATGCTCCAAGAGGAATCCACTAGAAATATTATATCAGCCACAGCAACGGTTCTGACAGCTTTAAAAAAACAGATGGGGTTTAGGATTTTCTACCGGTCAGCACAAGCATTCCTCCTCGCCCAAACCACCGACGGCCTCTTTCGCACAGGGGCACCGAGCCCGGCTTCCCCTCGTCGCTGCGAGCGAAACGAGAAGCGCTGGGGACGCCGGGCAGCGACCGGCCCCGCCACCACCGGCGGGGGGACAGGAGGGGACAGCATGCGACCTACCCTTCCCGGGGAGGGAGGTGAGACGCTTCTCCCCTCCCGGGCCCTGTCCGCACCTGGGTTGGGATGCCAGCCCCAAGCCAGAGCACAGGGTGCAAATTTGGGCTTGCTCAAACGTAGCCTTGGCGCGTTTGCTGGCTCCGTGGCGGTATTCGAGGAAGCAAGCACTGCTCGTGTAAGCAGCCTGGGTGCTGGCGTTGGGTTTTCCACGTTTTTCCTTCTGCTAACCCCCCCGGTGACACGAGCTCCGCTCCAAAGGACACCAGCACCTTAAAAAACCCGGCAGCCTCCCTGCGGGTTGGCGGCAGCGCTCTTCTCGCTCCTCCCCTTCGCTCCCCACGCTCGGACGCATGCAAGGAAGTCAGAACAGCTCTGCCCAGCAGGAAACCCGCTCGGGGCCACCCTGGGGGCAAAACCTCCACGTCCCGCAACCGCGGCCACGCAGAGCATCCTCCAACGCCGGCCAGCGACATGCTTGGGAAGGCTGAGGTCCGGGCCAGCCCAGCGGGAACGGAGGAGCAGAAGGTAAACCACAACGTACCATCGACATGCACATTAAAAACCAAACGGTGTGAACGTCTCGGTGCGAGCGAGCAGCGTGTTCGTAGAGGGGAATAGCGGTCCTGTCTTACCTGCTTGCTGCTGGGCGCCCACCGAGCAAAAGCCTGAGAGCAGGAGGCCGAGTATTGCCGCAAAGGGCAAATGTCGGTGTTTCCTCATTTTGGTCTTTTGTTTCCTTTTATTCTCTTTGTTTCAAAGCACCCGATGTGAGACCTAAAGGAGAGACAGGGAGAAGTAGGTTAATAGCCTGGTTGTTATTAAATACCTAACTGTTAATGGCTGCTGGTTCCTATCGCACCTCCCACGAGAAGAGGTCAATGAGGGAAGCTGTGCGACTGTCATCGCATCTGTGCCTGCGCTTAGGCAGATGAGACATGAGGTAGCCAAGCCCAACCGTGAGCTTTCCTGATGCTTCTGTGCCACTTTGGTGGGGAGAAACTATTTTAGTGCTGGGCAGGTTCTGCTTCGCAGAGGAGCCGTCGTTCCCATCACTGGCATTTAATCACTGCCGTGGGCTTAGATGGCTTTCTTCTTGCCTATACTGCCCCAGGTAATACTGAATGCACAGGGAAATGGTCAGCCTGCATTTCTACCAGGTCAATAAACAACCCCCAAATGCCTGACTGCCCTCTGCTCTGTCCTCCTTGCCCACAGGGAACCAGCCAAAATGTCCGGGCAAAGCATTCTGGCTGCCGTTCCTCATTCGAGTGTTTGCAGAAGCCAGAATGACAATCCTCCTGAACGTCCCCCTTTGCCTCAGCTCACCTTTTCAGCTGTCCCGAAGATACAAATGGAAATTTAATTATTCCAGGCCCAAGCGAGCCACATGTTCTGGCTACACAGCAAAAAGCCCTTGGACTCCCTCAAGCTCGCGTCCCTGGTGATGGAATAGCCTGCGCTGGCTGATCACATTTTGGAAAGGCACCAAGAATAATAAGTTATGTGTCGTAGCCAAAATATGATTTATGGAAGTTTCTTATCTGTGATCCACCTGGCAAACCTTCTGAAACCATGTCTCTTTCAGGAAAGCTGTGTATATGTTGTCATAGGGACGGCCAATTTATTATTTAATCCTCATTTCTAAGCCTACAGAGCAGAAACCAGCAATCCTTGCTTCACTGAGAAAATATCCTCCCAAAAGGGAACGTGGTATTTAATACTTCTCATTCCCCAGAAGGAGCTCCATTACTCAAATGAGCCAAAAGTGATTCAAATACATCAAGCTATTAACCAGGTCATCGTTTAAAAGAAAAAAAATCAATTTTCTCATTGCCATTGTTGCCAGCTCCATCAGTCTAAGAGTCTCTAAGAGCCTAAGAGGGTTAAGCAGGAGGAAGAACCCTCCCTTTGTGCAGAGGCTTGCAAGCTGCACGGACGGCAGGGAAAATTCAGAAGTCAACATCCACGCGGTCAATCCCTCTTCCATGGAAGAGACGCTTCGTAGGGCTGTCGGAGCGGGTTTCATGGAAAGGAGGGGACAATATCTGCCTTTTTGCAACCCCTGGAGTGACCCCGACCCTTCCACTTGTTTTCTGTGTGCTAAAGGCGCGTGGCTCCTGCTCCTCCTTGGGAGAGGGGATGTGCGGCGTTTGCTCTTCCAGATGCTCCACGTGGCTGTGGGGCTTCGTCTCTTCTCGCGGCTTTTGTGAGAGCCAGATAGTGCCAGTCAGGCCCTGCCTTTCTGCCCAGTTTTTTGTATAATAATAATAATAATAACAATAATAATAATAATAATGCCAGGTGGAGAGCCACTTAATAGGTACCAAGAGCCAACAGCTAGCATGCCGGATTAATTAAGACATGATAAGGCTTCCCTATTATTGGTGACTCTTCGATTAATAGAGGCAACAGCTGCAGCCAGGGGTATCTCTATCATTTATACATAGTTTAAAAAATTGCCTTGTTACCTGGCCCCCCTCCACCTCCCTGGCTATCGGAGTCCAAGCCAAACCTCCCAGTGCCTCCAGCAGGAGCAAACCTGCTCTGCTGGACCCTGTCCCTGATTTACAGCTTGCTCCAGGCACAGAAAAACCACAGGGCACAGGAGGGCTGAAAGCTGGCTCCCACCCCTCAG
Source organism: Anseranas semipalmata (assembly GCA_013399115.1). NCBI lineage: Eukaryota > Metazoa > Chordata > Aves > Anseriformes > Anseranatidae > Anseranas > Anseranas semipalmata. The sequence goes on from VXAA01002950.1 coordinate 441,809, forward strand.
GCAGCCAGCACCTATGGGTGCAGGATTAATCCTGGACATCACTGCAGGGCCAGAATGCCCGTCGGTCGCTGCTGCTGGAGATGAATCGAGAACATGAAATAAAATGCACGCTACAGAAAAATGGCCCATTAAAATAACGTTGTTCTGCCTAAACGCAGTCCGTCATGAAAGTGCTAATATTTCTTCTCCAAAAGGCAGGAAGTTATGTTATTGTCCCCGTTATTAGCTGCTGGCAGCCTATCCCTCCAGCAGACCTCTGCAGTCGCTGCAGCTGGGGGAGAGCAGAGCATCAAGATAAACGGGTGAAAATTAATGTCTTGCCAGCTACAAAACGACAGGACCGACGCAAACATTTAGGGGATTTTGGCTTTGACACTGAGCAGCTGTGGAGAGTCTTACGGGGCCGCTTATGAAAGCAGCAGAAGGGAAAAGCAAACCTCCCTCTGCTTCTCCCCGCTCCCTACCGGCTCCGAGAAGGCGGATGAGAGGCCCGTGTGTTATCCCAGCTGTGATGGACCTACAGCTTTAGGGGATGGAAACCCCTCGGGTAAGCGCCTTGCTCACGTTCAACCAAGGAACCTGGAGATGAACCAGGGCTGAGCCCACCTCCGTTAGGTCCCGTTGGGCCACGCTTTTCCCCCAGTCCTCGCGGTGGAGAGACCACTGGCTGTGTCTGATGTACCTGCAGCCTGGCAAACCCGGGTGGCAGGACATCGTGGGTCACCTCGCGCATCCCTGCGTGGCGGAACAGCATCCCCTCTTGGGTTTGTCTGGTTTGCCCCAGCCAGCTTAGAAATACGATGCTTTTTTTTTTTTTTTCAAGCAATAATACGTTGGCTGATCTTTTTAAGTGCTTTCTGTTACGTTTTAGCATTTAAGAGGTTCCAGATCTATTTCTAGCTTCCTCTGTGCCTGTATTTTTGGTTATATGACAGTGGAGAGCCCTGCTGATTAACACAGCTCCTGGGGAGGAGTTTTAACCTCGTGTTTCCCCAAAGCCATCCTAAAATCACAGTGGCCCAGAACACACCGGGTCAGTCATTACATGGAGAGAAGCAGAAGAGTGTTTGGGAGGAGGTGACTGGTGTCTCTTAGGGACTGGCCGATAACTCAGGGAGGAAAGGAGCCTTTAAGCACAGATGTTCCCCATCAGGGTTCCTCTTTTATTCCCGCTCCCCAATGCACTTCCTGATAGGGGAGGTGCTGGGTGAGGGGATGGTCCTCCTGGAGGAGGTGGCCATGGAGAAGAAGCAAAGGCAGCAGCATTTTTGCAGAGGTAACGTGGCTTTTGGGGTGTTTGAACCAAATTTATTCTTCTGGTTTATGGTCTGGGAAGGTTATTTTTGTCCTGAATTTATTATTCATGTATTTTTAATGGAAATTTTCTCACAGTCCTGGGGAAAGAACTCTGGTGGAGCTTTTGATATAACCACTGCAAGCTTGGGAGCGAAAAAAGCTGACTATGGAGTGCTTTTAGAAAAGCAAAGCATTTTCCGGACCCTCTAAGAATTAGCACCAAAATGTGGAGAAACAGTCTGTTAATAATTCATGTGTGAAAGGATGAACTTGTGTAGTATTCAGTAACCTGAAGTTTTTATGTCTGTCTTGAGTTTATATGGTGTGTGGTGACCTCTTAATGTAACAGTATGTCCTCCATTCCATCAGAAGATATACATCTGTTACTCATAATGCTTTCAAAAGGCAATCATTTCCACCACTAATGCAATGAAGTGATTTCCTTAAATATTTTCCCCAGCAGCTATTTTCTGCTTTATGCACAGAGAAGTATGCAATAAGTTTGACATTTTACATAATTATGTATTTGACCGGGTGCTTCAAATTTACTTTCTAAAAATTGTTCATTTGTGTGTGTGTTTTTTTTTTTCACTAGACCGTAATTAAAATCTGAAAAAGTGCAAAGCAGATGAGCAGGCTTAAAAAAGCAAAACATAAAAGGCAGGAAAAAAAAAAATACTCCAGCTGTTACATATCAGTTTGATTCATTACATATGCCTCTCAGCTGGGCTGGCTGGCTTTGAGTGGGAGGGAAAGTATCTATGGCTTCAGTGCCTATAGAAATGTGATGTGTGCTATGTGTAGATATGAATGGGTGCTGGTGCAGCCTTTGGGGTGCCTTGCTGCCCAAGACCAGGGTACGTGTGGCCCCTTTTTCTGCTCTAGCCCTAAGGGTGTTGCCCTAAAATACCTGGAGTAAAAGCTTGCAAAGCTGGGTCGCTTTGCGCTGACTGTCAGAGGGCTCGCTTGGTGGGGATGTCCCCATGCCTTGTCATCGCGGTGTCTCCCAACCCAGCTGCTCAGCCTCAAATCCCCTTGGCTTGGTGCAGGGACAGAGGGGAGGGATGGCCCCCAGAATCCCAGCACGGAGCCGTGGCGGCTCAGGTTGCCCTCTGGAGGTGACCGCCTGCTCCTCTCCCAGCTGGATGCGTCCCCTTGGATCTCTGTGCTCTGTCAAGAGCCCTGAGATGGGGAAAACATCAGGAAAAAAAAAATCCCAGCTTTTGGGCACTGAGGAGGCTAGATGCCATCGCTTTTCTATGTGAAATGGCTTGGTGACCCAAGCCTGGGTGGCACCAAGCCTCCAGGGGAAGCCAGGCTGCTTCTGGAGGCTCGGGATGAGCTCTGTGTGATGGATCCTGAATTTATTTGTGGCTCCAAGGAGCTCAGCGGAGCTGTTTTGCTTTGCACTGGCTCTTCTGGAAGGGTTTCCCTCAATGTTGCTGCCTGGCATTGACAGCACTGGAAAGGCGAGTGTTGTTGGGCTGCTACTGAACGCATTTCTTCCTACAAACATAGACCTAAGCGTCACGAGCAACCCAGCCTAAGAGGGTGGAAAATCCTCCTGCTTTTGCAAACCACTTCAGCTCTGACCTTGAAACCCAGCATTCAGCAGAGCTCCAGGGCTGCGCTGCCCTTGTCGCACCCAGGCGAGTCCCCTGTGTGCTGGCATCTCCTATGAATCGCATGTTATTGCTGTCCTTATAAGCACGCCGTTGGCTTAAAATCTGCTTATTTTCCTCTTCTGAAGGCTGGGACTGAAATAGAGCAGTTAATAAAAGGAAAGGGAGTATTTGCTGGAGGGAGGGGGAAAAAAGAGGGAACTCCCTCAAAGATCAATGCCTCTTTATATACAGTAACCTAAGCCTCCCAGCGGCTGTCCGCCCAAACAAATCGCCTCCTTAATGCAGAACACAGAGCACTTAAAAAGGTGGAAAAAGTGATGGGCGCTTGGGGTGGTGAGGCTGGCCGTGATCCAAGGTGTGCGATGCCAGCCGGGGCAGGTTCAGCCCTTTGCTGCTGATAGAGCACGAAAGCAGCGAGGCTGGGAGGATGCAATGCGTTCCCTTCCCTCACATCTCAAGAATTAGGGGAGTATCGGTGCTTTTCTCCTTGGTGCAGGGGGGGGATACAGCGGGGATTGGTTCAAGCACCCTGAAATCAGGGAAAGCTTAATGCCTTTGGGTGGAAAATTGCAAACGCATTTCAAAACCCAAAAATGGTTTGCCAAAAGGTGGAAAGGCACTGAATGAATGAATGAGGCAGGGTGTGCTGCCCCCGGTCCCATCTCAGAAACAGCATCCCACCCTGGCTGTGGTTAACCTCTCTGCAAGGAGGGTATATCTGTTCAAATCTGTATACGGCAGGGAACAGAAAGCTGCACTGGTACCCGGTACTGGTGAGCAGAGGGATGGTGCTGGAGAATTGTGGAGTCGTGTCCCTGCCCCGCCACCCTGTCCTTGCCTGCAGCAGCTCCAGCCCAAGGATGCTCTGGCCCCTGCAAAGCTCCCAAACAGTGTGGCTGTGCCCCAGAAACAGAGCTATTTAAGCACGGCAATTATCCAACCATCAATACTGAATTATAATATACTTTTTTAACCAGTCAGTAACAGGGTAAAGCCAGAAGTTTGAAAAAATGCAACATCCCCCCCCGAGAGCCGACATGAATCACCGCAACAATCAGGAATGATCTGTGAGTCTCCCATTGTGCCCACTGGAAGGAAAGTGGCTTTGGCCACCTCTGCTCTGGCTGGTTTTGGCCTCTGTGCCCGGTCAGGAAACCAATTTGGCTGCAGATGTTCCCCAGGTAGGGAAGGGAGGGCTCTGCCGAGGAGGGATGTGGTGGGGTGTCTGCACTGTGGGTCGCACCCACCTCCCTGTGCCCAAGCAGCTCCCGTGGTAGCCCCCATGGACCAAAAGTCCCAGGGCCAGGCTGCCCAGCAGCTCCCTGAACCCCTCAATGTCCTCTTTGGGGCTCCTGCTCCACGGGGAACCCCTCTCGGGTGCTGGCTCTTCTGCGCTCTCATCCCACCAAGCTGCTGCTGCGGTGGGCATTTCAAGGCATCGAAAGCAAGCACCGTCCCACAGCGGTGGAGAAACCCTGCTGGGTGCTTTGAAATGAATTTAATTGAGCTCCCTGCTGCCGGGAGCATCCCCGTGCACTTGGGGTGCCTGGGCCTGGGGAGGAGGCTCTTGGGGTGCCCCAGCGTGAGCGAGCTCCCCACGGCACTCCGCTTTTCCACGCATGATGAAAGCCCAGGGGTTGCTTTCCTCCAGGGACACCGCTCTGGAATTTGCCTAAAACACCTTGAAAACTCCCCCAAAACGCAACTGCTGGGTGAGGAGGGTGAACCGCGGCCACGAAGGGAGGCGAGCGCAGGCTGAGAGCTCCCGCGGGGGACAAGCAGCGGCACTTACCCCTGAGCGAACCCCAAAAAGCTGCTTATCCCGGGAATTTTCCTCTCCGAAGCGCTCTTCAGCCCCGCTGCATGGCGTGCCGGCGCCGCTCAGCCCGTCGCCTTCCTCGGAGGGACGCGAGCGCCGGCGGGACGAGGACGCTCTGGGTGCGCTGGTCCACGCGGGGCGGCTGCCACGGCTCTGAGCGGGGGCCGGGGGGAGGCGGCTGG
>VXAA01002950.1:446778-510341 GCA_013399115.1 Anseranas semipalmata
CCGGGGGCCGGGCGCTGCAAATGGGATCCAGATGCTTCGCGCTGGCGGCGGCGGGGCTGAGGTCAGAGCTGCTCATCACACGCGGTCCTCCCCGAACCCCCCCGCCACCAGCATTCCCCGGGGACGCCTCCGCGCTGTGCGGCTTCCCCTTCCCGTGCTGGCCCTGGGATGTTTTTCCCTGTTATCTGTCTAAGGAAGAAAAAAAAAAAAAAAGAAGAAAAAAAAATATATTTCAACAGCACGCCTTTCGGTCAGGAAGGGCTGGGCTTGGATGCTCGCAGCAGCCAGGACATGCCAAGGACCATACCAAGTTACGCAGGGCTCCCTCGAAGCCCTTCGGGATGCTTGAGGCTGCAGAAAGCTCGGTCAAGCCCTCCCTGCAGCTACGAGCATCAGGGGAGAGAGCCTGGTAGCTCGGTTTCCTATCCGATGCAACAGGAGAAGTGGGGGGGTTATGTCCTCCGCTCCCCGTGCCCCTCAGGAAATTAAAGTTAGCTCCTCAGCATAAGGATAAACACTTTAAAATACATATAGCCTAATGAAAAGTTTCTAGCAAAAGTCCGAAAGGCGCCAGACCACGTCAGGCACTAACAGTGAGCGAGCGTCTGATCAGTGATGTATTTTTCACCTTCATGCAGTGAGAAAATACCTTTTACCTTCCACTAGGCAGAGCAAACCAGGCAGGTTTGGGGTTTATTTTTAGCCCTCTATTTCTGGAGTGACAGAAGGGCACTGGCCAAAATTAAACATTTCAGCCTGGACTGGGTTGTGTTTTGTAAGAATTTATGGTATGGAAACATTAATTCTTATCTCCTGCCCTTGCTTGGGTCCATATAAGGCTGGAGCCGCGATCGTGTCCCGGGAATCAAACAGTCAAATTCTCCTCAGTCATTTCAAACGGGGATTTATTATGTTTGCTCTACATTTTGTGCTATTTGAAAGACTAGCCACATTAAAACGAAATAGCTGGAATGCTTCGGGAAAGCGCTGAGCCCTTGAACTGACGCAATAGCTCCTTTTAGCAATGGTGCCCGGCGCTGGCGGCATTGCAGATCCCAAAGGCTAACCGTACGGAGGGGTGCGACGCAAACACGCCTAGCCGTGTGCCCGAAAGAGAGCAGGACCCCTCCCCAAATGCAGAACGATGGGTCTCGGAGGCTCCCTGCAGGGAAGGAGAGGCAGCGCCCAAATAAATGTGCCTGGCAAAAAGGGAGCTGTGGGGAAAGCAATGGAAAGCGATGACGGACGCGGGATGGACACTCTCTGTTGCAGGACCCGCGTGGGAATAGCTGTTTATTCCGCTCAAAGGGGAAAAAATCCAATTTCAGAGGGGATGTGATAAATGCACTTGAAATTGCAACCCCTGAGCCCTTGCTCCCAGCTCAGCCTCGCTGCCACCCGTGCAATTGCACCCACCGAGCATGCTCCAGTGGTTCCAGTTTACCGCCACCAGTGGAAACCAGTATGGGCCGGTCACATGGGCAACTGGGGTTTGTATGGCCGATGCTTCAGATACGCCTTTGAAAAGCAGGATTTTCTGTGTGGCGATGAGGGAACGCAGGAAAACATTTTTAAGTGACTGGCAAGAACAAAAGTACAAAACACAGGAAAGCTCCAGCTACCCCAAAACAGTAGTGAAAAGCAGCCAAGATACAGGATCGCAGATAAATAATGCAACAATATTGGTAAAACACATATGGATCCTATTACAGGCCTATCGCAACACTGTTGAGAACATATTTAACTTGTTAGTATTTATTCCTTTTGTGATGCAGAATTTGTCTTAATATGGTTTTAATATTGCAGTGACTTTTACCAAGTGCCCCAATAATTAAACGAGACCAGGAGAGGCCTTAAATTCCCATATGATTGCCTTTATGGCTGCAACAACCAAGGTAAAAACTTTTCCTTCCCCCAAAGAGGCTTCGTCGCCGGTGTGCAGGGGGACCAGCTGGGATGCAGCGTGCGTTTTGGGGCAGAGGCGTTAGATTTTTTCATTTTTCACTCACGATACTTCCCAACCCTTCCTGCAGCTGCTCCCTGTCCGTTTGCACCAGCGACCCCACGGTTTCCCCCCACCAAATCCCTCCCCACCCGCCGCAGCAGCTCGGTCCCACCGCAGCGTCCCATGAGGGGGGACATCCGCAGGGACAGGCTTCTCCCTGTCCCCCGACACCGAACCGCCCCTCCCTGCTAATTGGCGAAGGGCTGAATCACACGGTAATTTCTAGAGATGGCGGGGGGGGCCGTGGCTAAGCTTAGCAAAATTTCCTCCCTGGCGTGTTAATAACGAGATGTGATGACTGCGATGAGTCAAGGAGAGGGTTTTGAGGAATTCTCTTTCCACCCACGATAAAAAAAAAGCCCTGCGCGCTCCTTCCTCGCCCTAATGCGAAAGCGACCATGGCATCTTCCCTGGAATAAGGGCCTCAGATTAAAAAATTTCAACAGAAAGGCAAAATTTTGCAATACTCCTCTGGATGAGCACGAGCTTCTGCTGTGCCGTTTCTACGCGCGATTTAAGAAATGCACTGTGCACCTCCCCAGTGCCATTCGCACGGACACGGTGCTCGGCCCCGTCCCCCCCAAAGCAGCTACGTGTGCCCTGGGTGTTGTGTGTGCACGGGGGGAAGCAGGAGCCACCCGGCTCTGCCTAGTGAAAATAATTCAGGGCCAAAAGATACAAACGTAATTTATAATTCCCGGCTTCAGACAAACGAGCTTGCCACCACGGCATAGAGCTGCTGGAGCCCAGCGGGTTTCTGGGTCCCGTTTTATCAGAGGGGTGCAGCATCTCCTGCCGCACCAGCAGCCCCACGGCCAGCCTTTCTCGTCATGCTGGGCAGAGATCGGGGTGATCCCAAACTTATTCTGGCCCTGTGGGTGCTCCGGCATTCGCAGCATCCCGCCTTGGCCCCATCCTTGAGCACCATCTGCTGGCTTCTCCTCCGGGGACCGCTTGGGCATCTGCCAGACCCGCAGCCACCTTCATCCCCTCGAATAAAACCTGCTCCTGTGAGGCAGGGCTGCTGCTTGCTGCGAAATTCATGGGTACCCCCAAAACCGAGGGTTGCCCTGCTCTTTTTCCATCGCCAACCTGCGCACCTGTGCAGTACATGGAGGAACAGGGTCCAGCCACGTCCCCCATGCCACTATTTCAATTTTTCTGGCTCTCAGAGGCTTGAGAGCTGCCCTGCTAAAAGCAGGGATGGGCATCCCGGGGCAGGGCTGCAGATTGCACTTTAATTTTGCTTGCAATAGATGGTTTTAATTAACTCCAAAGCATTTGCCGTTGCTTTCTTCCAAATACTCCCTCCACAACCACCACCCCAGTTAGGAGATGATCCAGGAAATATTTTCTGAGGCTTCTGCTTTTCTCCGCACTTTCTGTTCATCTGTCTGCCTCTGTGCAAATGCTTCCTGAGGTATTTGTACCACTTACGATACCGCCCTCGGCTTTGAAACAGCTGGAGCAGAAGGCCAGGAGCATCTCTAGAGCATGCAGAGAGGGTGGGAGAAAGCAAGCCCAGCTGTCCAGAGTGGGAATTAAAGCATGAGAAGGGACAGCCAGCTCTGCAATCCCCATCCCATGGCCCTGCTGAGGACATTAAGACATGGCTGCAAAATCTCCCTCCCCTCCACCCAGCTGGAACATCAACCTGTGACAGCAGCTTCAATGCCCACAGCACTGGGGGGGACTAGGAAAGCCCCTGGCCCTGGGGATGCAAGCAGCACCCAGGTGCAAACTGGCCTTGATTGCAATCAAGGACACATCTCCTAATTAGCACCAGGGGAGGTTTGTGCCCTAGCACAGGTTGGTGGGGTATATATTAGTGTGTTCCCAGAGCTGCTTTGGGTGGTGCTGGGGGAGCTGTGGTCTCTTGGAGCTGCTGCTGCTGCTGCTGCTGCTGCTGCTGCTGCTGCTGCTGCTGCTGCTGCTGCTGCTGCTGCTGCTGCTGCTGCTGCTGCTGCTGCTGCTGCTGCTGCTGCTGCTGCTGCTGCTGCTGCTGCTGCTGCTGCTGCTGCTGCTGCTGCCGCTTGATTTCAGGTAATTTACCTACTCTGTCTCCAGTCCCTATCTAAAAGGTAATGGGGTTTGCCTCCCAAGCTTATGTGGAGGGCAAAGAGCAGTGGTGGGCATGGCTGCTGGAGGGAGAAGTGCCCAGGAGATGTCTCATGGGGCTGGGCCCAGGCTGGAGTGTCTGGGGCTTGGTTTCTGTGATGAGGAAAAGCCTTGATGATGAAAGTAAAAATTTCAGGTTCTCCCGTGTGACTAGAGGGAAAGTCCTCCTGGAAGGAAGAATAGTTTAGGGCTAATTGAAAAGTGATTTGGTGGTTTCCTTTTATCCCTTCTCTTACATGTAATAGTTTAAAGCCAAAGGTGAAATAAAAACTTTACCTAGTGATGCCTGCTAGGAACATGCAGGAGTCACTGAAATGCATTGTGCTTTTTTTCTTTCATTTTTTTCTCTAAACCAGAGCTCCTTAAAACTTCTGTGCATGCTAGATAACACTTTGCCTCTGATAAATCAGGCATTTCCTAAAAGGGTGCCTGTTCTGTTGCGACACTTCCAGCTGAGGCTAATACCACCAATAAAACATAGTGATGGGATAAGCCCAGAAGCAATAAAAGCAAGCCTATGGCAGGGCTGTGTGGATGTATATACTTTTAATCCCTGTTTGCATGGACATAGGGGAGGTTGTAACTCAAGTGAAGAAACTTGGAGCCCGACCAACCAAAGCTTGCAAAAAGCCCTCCTGCTGGAGGGGCTTTTCAGTGTCTCCAATGACAAGGAGCAAACTACTCTGAAATATGTAAATAATACAAAGACTTCTCCCTCTAACACAATGCACAGCCTGTAGGTCAGCAATCCATAACATGAACCCCAGTGCTTGGCTTCTAGGAAAGAAACTAGCTGAGCTTTCAGAATAAAAGATGTCAGTCTGGAAATGGGTGTGCGATGCGTCTTGGCCAAAGCAGACCTTGCCAGCCGTCCCAGTGGTTGCTCCTGTTTTCCTACATAGATGTTTCCAGGCGGTGCCTCCCAAGAGATGCTACGAGGGAGGGGAGAGCACCGAAAATGTAGAGTTTTGTGTAGATGTACCATGCGTACCCATCCCGGGGGTGCATTCTTGTTAAGGTTCCCTGTTGCAGGAATAAGAGCTGATGAGGCATGATTTGGGAGATGCTGAGTTTTCCCCTGCAGATGGCTGAAACTCCTTAGGAAGCTAAAAAGCCAAAAATTTTTTGCCTAAATCCACCTAAAGCTCCCCCGGAGCGTGGTCGGTCTCAGCAATTCCCAGAGCAATGTGTTTTTCTGCAGGACAGCTGCATCACAAATGCAGACACGACCTCGATCTGCAAGCAGATAGCTTTTCTTTGACCAGATATCGCTTCCTCAGTGCTGCCAGGTGACTTGCACACAGCCAAATGCAAACCAGTAAGTGGAACTGGCTGCAATACCAGTTGGAACTGGCTGCAATACCAGTTAAGATCCCATGTGGGTGAGGGGGGAAAACATGTTGATGCTAAAGCTCCAAAATTACCTACATATAAGGTCCTGTTTAAAATCTGGTGATAGTGGGGGTGGAAAAAAGCAGTGGGAAATCATCGATCTGGGCAAAATAATGCTGTTTTGTTCAAGTTTGTAAGCTTGGCAAGTAATTTTTTTTTTCCTTTTTTTGCTGAGGAAGCCAGGCTGGTTTTGCAGAGCCAAAGCAAAAGTTGGGTCTTGCTGTCTCATGGCTCATCTTTGGGGAGCTAAAGCTGGCCCCATAAGCTCTGGAGGTGATTAACCTCCTTACAGCATCTGGAACCATCTCCCAGCGGCTCACATCTGCAGCAGTGCGGATGTCCCATCTCCCTCTGGGACCCGCGTGCCCCTGGGCATCCCGGGGCTGGGGACATCCCTGGATGTGATCTCAACCTGTCCCCAGGCAGGAAGAGGTGGGGACAGCTTTGCGTGGTTACTGTTGCTGTTTACCACCCTCTCCAACCGCTCGTGGCAGAAGCGAGTGGAAAAACAGCCCTCAGCGCTCCTTATAAAACGGGGAGCCAGCAGCCCTGCCAGCCTGACTAATGCAGCCTCCGTCAAACGCTTCATTCATTCATTCTGCAGCCGGACGCACGGAAACGCTCTGCCCGAGGCAGAACAACGGCACGTTTGTCCCTAAAAATGCCTTGCAACCCGTCACCTGTATGCATCGAGCTGGAACGGGGCTGATCTTTATGGGACCTCTGTGGGTAAAGCCAGGGTGTGCCAGTGCAGCCTGAAGGATTTGATCCATGGCCTGTGAACAATTTGGCCAGGCATCCTGTCCCCTTCCCTTGGGGACAACGTGTTCCCTGCTCGCCACTCCTAGGGAGGAGGCACGTGGAGAGGCTGAGTCTGCAGCAGATGATGCTCGGAACTTGGTGCTCCCAAAATAAAAGCCGCCACCAGGCACGTTGTAGTCACCCCCTTCTGGAAAACAGTGGGTGGGCAGGGGTTTGCTGGGCACAAAGAGACCAATTCACACCATTTCTGGGGTTGTGGAGGTGCAAAAAGCTGCAGCCCAACTGCTTTGATGGGCTCTGCTGCTGCCACCTCTGCATTTATAAAACCTCCCTGCCTACCTGAAGATGTTGCTTTCCTGCTTGGCAATAAGCACTGCATTTTCCCTGCCATATCACAGCCTCTCGCTGGTGGGCTGAGAAGTAACTCGTGATCCCCCAGAGTCTCCTGGGAGCTCAAAGCAAACCTCTCCCAGCCCAGGAAACCCCTCCAGCTCTGGCACGTGGAAGAAAAACTCCTGCTCCAAGCTGGAGTAGCTGCAGATGCAGCTCTATGGCTTGAACATGCAGGTATTAAAAACCCTCCCTGGCTGGGATACAGCAGCGATGGGGATTTTTCTTTGCTGGTGTGGACCACAGCAGCCAGGATGTAGCAGTGAGCTGAGTGTGCTGGAAAGGGCAAGTTTCTGGCCAAAGCAGCTCTGGGAGAATGGGGAGGTGTAGTTCCTGAAGACTTCGGGATGGGTCCCAAAGCTTGCGTCTTTTTGCTTTATTCTGGGTGTTTTTCCTGCTTTGTTTAATGCCTGGGGGTCCACTGGCCAGAGAGGAGATGGGTGTCAAGGGGCCATGCGTGCCATCCACAAACACCAGCATTTGTGAGAGCTTGACTGGTGTTATGGAGAGCTTTCATTTGTTTCCTCTCCCCCATCGCAGTTAATCTGTGTTAGGCTTCCTCCCAGCCGCTGGAACAATCTAATACTTCTGAAGATTGTTGTCCTCTGCCACTGGCAGCTTTTATTCCTCAATCCATCAAACTTATTGTTCTTGAATTGGGAAGGCTACAGCCCACGCTGGACGCCGCCAACACGTGTTGTCGCTTCGTGCAGCCTCGTGCCAGCAGCATCTTGCACGGAGGATGGGTTTATGTCACCTCCCGCCATCAGTGCAGGAGCAGCTTTGGCTTGGTTTGCAAGAAACCAACGTCTGTCTGGAGATGAGGAACCAGTAATTAGGACAAGGTGGGTGCTGGAGCCCTGGTGACTTCTAAAAGGACATGATCTGGAGTTTGGGGGTCTTTTGGTGGCTGCCCCCTGGTGTTCCCCATCCCTGCTGCCTCGCCCTCCACCCTGTGGGTGGTGTGGGGTGCATGTGCCCCCCCAAAACCTGGTGTTTCTCCTCTCTAACCCACAGCAGAGCCTTGTTGTGTGGAAACTCGGGTTGGCAAGTTGCTGTTGTAGGCGATGTTCCTGGGGAGGCTCCGGAGATGCTGCATCCTACCTGGGATGGAAATGCAGAAATAAGAGAGGAAATTGCCTTTCACAGCAGCACGTGCTTGCCCCGGACCCCAAGAAGCAGCCTCCTCCTTTTGCTGCACCAAAGCCTGCCAGCACACCCGTGTCACTGTCACCCGGCCCCTGCCCTCCTCACCCTCCATCCTCTTGTCCCAGAAGCGGCTCTAGAGATGAAGCCTGGCTCTGAGGGAACCTCGTGGCTTGGAGCCCTTTGCTACTTGCTCGAGGTGGGGCTTTGTAGCGCTCTCTGGGAGAAGGACATGCAATGAAACCCCCCCCCTTGCTTCCCGCGAGGGGGGACAAGGCTTAAATTCCCCGTGACCCTCATGCCGGCCCAGCACGGCTCCCCTGGGAGCCTCCTGCCCTCACCCTTACACCAGGCGGGTGTAAAAACACCAGCAGGGGCAGGGAGCAAGCGGCTGCAGAGCTGATGCCGAAGGATTTTGCGGCTAGGAAGCACCGGCTCGGTAACTCGATCCCGGCTTCGGTGGAGCGGGGACGTGCGGCGATGTTCAGAGTACAGCGTGTCCGCGGCTCCCGCCGACGACGGCGTGTTCTCGCCGATGTCTCGCTTGATCTACATCATGTACGCCGCCAGCGTCCCTCTGGCTGTGCCATCGGGGAGCCTCCTCAGGGAACATCTGGCCAGCGGCCTGGGGTAAAATTAGACGCTTGCAGGCTGGATGAAAATATGTTGTATGTGGAACAGCCCCCTGCTGAGGCACGATGTGGTTCGGTGGTGGTGGTGCTTGGACTTGATCTGTGGGGGCNCAACAGCCAGGTATCTAACAGCACAAGAGATTTTTTTATGTTATATGGCCTAAAACACTTCACAGAAATGCCAGTTTGGCCTGTATTCAACTAGGATGAAGAACACCAAAAAGAGACAGGAGGAGATTTTTATTTTATTTTTTTCTCCTCCCCATAAGAGGCCAAACCTGGCCAGGTTTCAGTGCGGTCATGGGACAGCAGTTGGGATTTTTCTTCTCTACCGAGAGAAGGAACAGGGAGGAGAAAGGGAAATTGTAAGCACTCCCCGGGGGTTGGGAGAGCTTTCCAAAGGCAAAAAGACAAACAAACGGGGACTCTTAGTGATGGTGTTTGTTCCTTTTCCATGGTTTAAGCTTCTGGGAGGGTGGGGAGGACACCTCTGGAGCAGTACCTGGCAAGAGAGCTGTCAAAAACTTGTTTATGGGGGAGAAATACGCGGTGTCTCAGCTCAGGGAAAAAATCCCTCTGCGTGCAGGACGTGCCCGGGGCTGAGTGGCTGCTGGGGATCGAGGTTGCGAAGGGAGGTTTCTGCAGGGGGAGGCTCGCTTTGTCCTGCCCCACCGCTGAAGGAAGGATGGACCCCCTCTGCTCCCAGGGGCTCTCGGCCCAGGAAAAGAGGAATTGTGATCTGCGGCGCTGCCCAAGGATCCCCAAAAGAGCCGGCAGGAGCCCTTCCACCAGCTTCCCCAAAGCCACCAAGGCCAAAAGCGAGTGCGCTGCCCGTGCCCTGCTGCTGTCTTCAACCCAACGCCAGGAGCGCGTCCAGCGAGGAGACATCTCCACCAGCTTCACCAGGCCACCAGCAGCAATCCCTGCTCGGGAGACACCCCAGCCTTTGCAAAGCAACAGCCCCTTTTCAATTTTTTTTTTCTTTTTTTTTAAAAAAAGGGCCACTCATCATGTGCTTGCTTCCTATCTCGCCGCCTGTAGTTTTTGCTGGGCTCCACAAGGTGGCACAAGGAAACCTCTCGCTCTTTCCAGAGGAGCATCCCCGAGCTTTTTCCTTCTTTGCTCCAGCAACGCTTTTGCAGTTGCTCGGTGCCTGCAAGACAGGCAAGGATGGGGGGGGGCGGCAGTATTTTGGCTGCTGACCCTCCGTGGGGACACCTCCCCTTCCCCAGAGCCACTTGGGGGGCCCTTCAGATGCCGGACACCATGGGACGTGCCGGCTGTGGCCCACCCCTGCAAGGAAGCCACCGGCATCTGGGTGTTTTGCAGCTCCCTTTGAAAATCCGAGGCGGGATACGGGTGCTGTTCCCTCACCAGCCCGCTCCCACCCCGCTGTTATTCCCGAGGTGAGGAGGGGCTGGCAGCTCAGGTTGGGGGGCATCATCTGACTCGCCCCAAACCACCCCCAGACACAGGCAGCCCTGTGGCCTCTGGCTTCCCCTTCAGCTTGCTTGCTCCACCCGCCTCGATGGCTGAAGGAAAAGAAAAGCAGCTGATGTTCCTTCGTTACCGAGCCTGCCTGCTGTGCAACAAGAGGGTGCTGATAAGCAGATGACTTATCAGCCCATCTCCAGCGGCTGAGCCCGATTAGCAGCATCCCACAGAGCCAGGGCGTCACGGGGAGCGCTCACGGTGCAGCTTAGAGAGCCGTGCTGCTTCCACCTCCTCTTGTGCAAGCCAAGGGGGCCGCGTTTCCCTCGAAGGCCCAAGGCTGGGGGCTCGCTTAGATACAAGGTGTAAGCCCGCGGAGGAGCGGCAGAGCCCAGGCCAGCTCTGCAGCCTCCCCTGAGGCATGCGATGGGCAAGGATGCTAAGCTGCAGCACCACAGCATTGTGCCCATATAGATTATATATGCAATGTTATGTGGCGAGGATGGTTTGCTGTTGGAGCACCTTCCACAGGGCCGTGGTTGGGATGAGCCCTTTGCACTGACGCACCGGGTGCCATGGCTCAGGCCAATTAGTGCTCTGTTGTTGGTGTGCCATAATGTGCCTACGAAGAGCAGCATCCCATAGCGATGCATCCAGGCCCGCTGGGCTCCAAGTGACAGCGAGGGGACGAGGACTGGCATTGGCTCTGCAACCTGAAGCAGAAGGCGAGCATGGAGAGGGGCGAGATGCGTCGGAGCCATAGCTTGAAGCTACCCATCGGGAGCCCGTCACATCAGCGGGGAGCAGCTCTCTGGCTGCCGCATCCCGAGGGGAGCCTGCTATAGCTCCAGCAGCACGTGGAAAAGAGGACAGAGACAGCCAGATGGAAACTCATTAGGGAGCGGATCGACCGGCCGCCCTCCGCGTGGCAGGCGGGACCAGCGAGGCTCTCCTTGCGTGCCCTTGCTGGGAGCGGCTGTGCAGCGGCGAGGTTCGTGGCTCCATCCCTTCCCTTCCCTCTCCCTTTTTCTACCCCCAGGGTCACACCTGACAGGGACAGAAGCAACCCAAGGGCTGGGAGTCAACGCTAGACACCTTCTGGCTAGAAAACACAGAGCACGTCTTGAACAACAAGGGCGAGGAACTGCTGGGAGAGCTTCGGGAGGGCTCCAGTCCCAGCAGCTTCAAATGAGAGCCTGGGGCAGGTCGGCGGGCTGAGGACGAGCTGTGGCTCCGAGATGATGAAAACAAACCCCGTGGCCTCCATCCAAGCCGCCCAGCTCGGGAGCAGAGCGTGCTGCTGAGCAGTTCGGGCTGGGTAGAGATGGAGCTGTATGCCTGGGGGCACTGCCCGTCCGCCTGGCCCCAGCCTAGGGGCTTATCTCTAGGCTCTGATCTTCATTTCCAAGCCAATGTCTGCCCCATTGTACGTCTGCCCAAACTGTCTCCGGCCAGCCCAAAATGCACCTTCTTGCTTCGTGACCTCACTTGGGATAAGGGCAGAGAGATCTCTGAGCAGGATGCGCCTCGGCAGGCCTGGGGGTGCCAAAGGGCTGTCTCATGTTGGGGCAGGTTACTGGGGGCTAACAGAAGAAAAATAATAATAATAATAATCTCTTTCAACATTTACTAAAAATAAATATAGCAATGGTCTGAAAACACCCTGTGGTGAGGGCACACGCCCACGGTTGGTCTGGTTGGCAGAGGTGTGCCAAGCTGTGCATCCACAGCTGGCCTCAGCGCCTCCATCAGCACAAAGCCCCCTACAGCCTCCAGGGTCCCCAGGAAACAAAACGAGGCCCTGGGCAGCCAAAAAACTATTGGAAGGTTCCGCTAGGAGAGGATTAGGGGGCAGCAGCATCTTGGACAGCTTAGCGCAGAGCCTGGTGGTCCCAGCACAGCTGTGTCCGGATGGTGCACCGATGCTGGCCTGCCTCCTTGCAGATTTTGCCACCTCTGTTTGGTTTGCTCTTTAGGTCGATACCGTGTTTATCAGCAACGTCGGTAGGACCGGGATCTGTCCGGATGGCTGCACAAAGAGCCTTATCTCGCCGCTGCACCCCTGCTTCCGTGTGAGCAACCCAGCCGCTGCGCTGCATGGGCGCGAGGTTATCCCTCGGGAACAACTAGGGCTTGTTTTTCCCCCAAGGGGAAAAGCCATGAAATGCTGGGCCATGTCGGGCCCCTGAGGTTGTTCTGCTTCACCTGCTTATTCCTACTGAGCCGTCCTGCAGGCAGCGATCCCCAGCCCGGGTTTTAGGCCCTCCTGCGGAAACATTCACAGCACGGCTGCAGCCATCCAAAATGCTGTGAAGTTGCAGCTCCGTGCCTGTTTTCTGCTTAATGCCTCGAAAACTCATCTCCCTTCTGGCACAGCTGGAAAAAGTTGGGTTTGGTGATGTTCTGTTTTTGTTGTTGTTGTTGTTTTTAACAGTTATTGATACAGAATTTCCTTGATATTTTGCTAGCTTGCAGACTAAACACTGGGGTGCCTTCGCAAAGGGTGTCCTCTCCAGGACCTTACACGCTGAATCTGACAGCAGTGCTTTGCTTCTAGCAATCGGCCCCATCGTCTCACTCCTGGTAAGTGCAGTGTCATTGCTCGTGGATATTCCAGAAGACTCCAGTGTGAAACTGCATTATTGCCCAGCAGCTCAGCCAAGAGGATGGCATGCAGACGTCGGAGGAACCGGAGTGTTATCACCTCCATCTCCATTTCGGTAGCGCAGTGGGATGGCAGATGCCAAGTTATCTCTGCTCTTGTTACACCACGCAGCGTTCCTCAGCCTGCAAAGGGAGGGCAGCCTCAAATGCCTCGTGTCTGAGGCCTTAGCTGTGTGAGAATCTGAGCAAAAGTTGATTTTTGTATTAGATAGCTCTTTCCGTGGACTCGCGCCTGCTTGGTGGTTAATTCTAATGTTTAAATAGTGAAAGCAAAATATCGATTTTGTTTGTAGTTTGGTGCCTTGGAAGCAGGATCCAAGTGAGCACCACATTTAGCAGACTGGCAGAAGTAAAGGACACGTTTGGGGTCTGCTGCTTCTTTACAGCAGCATCAGCTCTGCCTTTCCGCGTGGTAGAGAGACCCCTCTGCACTCTGGCAAGCAGAAATAAACAAGTTCAGCAACAGCAGCCCGTACCTTCAGACAGCCCGAAGCAAGCACTCTAGACGTGCATAAACTCCAGCATTTCTCAGGCAGTCAGCTCTCTAGAACCCCGTGTGTGTGCCTGAACGCAGTTCGCTTTTGACCCTGCTGATTGAACAGGAACATCCAGTTAGTGTCCTTACCCGATAAATGGGATCTTCTTTGCATCTCTGTGGGTTCTCAGGGCCCTGGCTGTTTCCAGTGCTTTCCAGCCGCCTCCGCGGCATCGCTGTCCGTTTGCATAGCGTTAGTCCCTGCTGCGGGCTGCGGTCCTGGGTGCGGTACAAATCGTGCTCCAGAGTGAAAGGGAAAAAAATTGAGACTGTCAGAATGACCCTCCTGTGCATTTGCTAGGGTTACTTGAGTCTGCAGCAAAGCTTCCACTTTGTGATTGTCAAAACAGCGTGAAAAGCCTTAGGGTTTATTGTAAACGAGATGGGAGCAGCCTGCTGGA
Organism: Anseranas semipalmata; assembly: GCA_013399115.1. Lineage (NCBI taxonomy): Eukaryota > Metazoa > Chordata > Aves > Anseriformes > Anseranatidae > Anseranas > Anseranas semipalmata. The sequence goes on from VXAA01002950.1 coordinate 460,255, forward strand.
GTGACATGAAGAATCCCAGAGCAGCACAGCTGGTCCATCCTCTGCCTCAAGCCAAGATTAATAGGGCCTGTGCCATACCTGAGCTGTTCGTAAAGACCTCCACCTTTGCCGGTGAAGGCTGAGTCTTCAGGCTATTCTAGAAATATTATTTGAAATTGAGGGCATTTGAACACGTGGATTAAAGCCCAGCCCCCTGAGATGGGTTAGGACATAGTGCCCAGAGGGAAGGGGTAGAAACCTGCCTGTCCTTGAGTTGTTCTGGTCTCCTTGTGAAACACAGGGAAGATGATAGGATCAGCACCTGCATCGCGAGCTGCAGATTTTGTGATCTGTTCGAGTACTTTTGGCCCGATCCATCAGCGTTTCACATGTCAGGCATCTTGAACCACCGGTCTCTGGCATAGCTCCTCAATCAATATTAAAACCAGTGATGAACTTTACCCAGACCCAGGCTCTGACGCTGGAAATCTCCCCGCCCAGATGCGAGTGGGACCCGTGCGTGGCTGCTGCAGCCTGCTTAGCCCAAAACAGCCTCTGTTCTCCTCTGTAGCTGCTGGGGCGGTTGTAACAGGTGACAACCCACTGAAACACCTGTGTCTGAAGTGACCTTGAACTCACGTTGATTTGAAAGGGATCAACCCGTGTTTGTTCAGCGACTGTTTACCTTGGGAATTCCTACGGGCTGTAGAGTGACAGCCTTTGCCAAGTATTTTGCCACCTCTCTGCAGGCAGTTCATTCTTCATCAGTGCAAACGAGACGTTCCCACAGGACCGAGCTCACCAGAGGAAATCCACAGGTAGAGGGCTGTTATATATTGTTGTTGTTGTTGTTATTATTATTACTATTATTATTTATTTGTTATTATTGTTGTTGTTGTTGTTATTGTTATTGCTGTTATTATTTCTGGTGGGAATTCTCCCAGATAGCTTCGTGCTGGGCAAGGGTCCAGGTTTCTCTTCTTGCTAAGGCACTAGTCAGTCAAAAGAGGTTGTGGAATTCGTTCCTTTTCAAGGGCAAGCTGAAAACAGAATAGGGACCGTTGAGTCTTGCTCGTGACAGTAAAACAAATGAGGAAAGTGGAAGCAATTCCTGATGTGTGGCAACAGGGCTGCGAGACACCTTCCCTTTGTCCAAGGCGCAGCACGAAGGTTGCAAGTGCAAACAGAAGAGCCTCCTGCAGAAAGGGGGAGGGAAGGAGCAGGAATGGGCCTCTGCCATCTGAGGCCGAATCAGCCAAGAGCTTTGCTGGGTGCGGGGCTGGCACGGGAACGTGGGCAATACGGCGGACTTGGTGCCCAGGCCTCTCTGCAGGCATTGCTGCGTTTCTCATGTCGGGTAGACAGTGGGCTAGCAGCATGATCCCTCAAAAATATAATTAGATCCATATCGGAAAAATCTGGCGAGATAAGAGGAGGGAGAGGCCACGTATCCTACTGCTCCGTCACCCAGCCTAACGCTCTGTAACACTCACATGATAAGGGAAAACACCTAAAATACAGCTTCCACCCTGTAAATGACGCTCTGCAAACATTCTTTTCTAATCCTGTGACTGTGGTTTTCTAATTGCAACCAATGTCAGAGCATCGTTCACCGTGATAATTAACATTGAATGGCCATTTTCTTTAAGAGAGGCTGTCGGGGTCGTTCTGGTAGCATCCAAATGAGATGTGGTCATGCAGTAATGTAATTAAACAGCTGTATTAATAGATAAAACCCATAACGATCCTTCATGGGCCGCGTACAGAAATAGCAGTGGCATTGTACACCCCTTCCCTCTCCTCCTTGTTTTGCTCTGGCGCGACGGGGATGGAAGACAAGAGGTCTTTGTAAAACTGCCAAGAAGCTGAGGGAATGCAAGCGCGGACCCAGGAAATCTCATGACTTGGAGATGATTGCAGAGGGGTGCTGGGAGAGACGGAGGCACCTGTGGAATTGCCTCTGCCGGCGGCAAAGGCTTCCTTGGGCCAGCAGCGTCTGGATCGGGAGCGAGAGCGCTGGCTGGCTCAGCGGGGTGGGATTTGCTGCCTTTGGAGATAGGCGAGTGGCATCTTCAGCCAGTGGGCTTGCTGAGATCTGCTCATAGAGGACGGGTTTGCTTCCAGTTATCAGAAATAAAACCTCTGTAAATGGACAGCTGGAGAAGGTCCAGGCCACTTGTACTCCGTATCAGTTTACAGTCGTTTTGTAAATGTTTGCCAAGAACTGCAAAGATAACAGCTCATGCTAATACTATTTTTAAAAGAGCAGCCCTGCTTCTATAAGGGCAAGTTTCTCTTAAGGAAACTACCCCAGAAATCCCATTCCTTTATTATCCGACAAGACCAAAAATCACAAACTGAGCCCAAGCTTTGTCCCTACCTGAGTTATGAGGGGAGGCTTAGCTTGCAACACTTCTCTCCCCCATTTCCCCCCCCGGTGCCCAGGTCCCCAGCTGAACCAAACTCCAGGGCTTTAACACATAACTCTCCTGACTTCCACCCCTTGCACACGTGGTCACCGCAAGCACCGATGAACTTCACGTCATGTTGTCTGGCCTCATGACATGTGATAGTGTCTGCCTGTGTGGTTCTGTTGTTTGGATTTATTTTTTTTTCTTTTAAATGAGTTCACAAGATTCGGGAGCCTGTGTTAATAACTGTAAGTGGCAGCAATGATAGGACAACGAGCTGTGGGCAGGCAGATTTCATTTTCTTTCTCATAGCAGAAGCTGTGATCACCGAAAGCCCGTTGCTGTGTCTGAACCACCACAAAACCCAACAAACTGCTTTGAAAGAGGTAAAAATAAAAAAAACTTTTTTTTTGCTGATAGATAGAGCTGGAGGGGAAGGGAGGGGAGTTTCCCTAAAAGAACACAGTTCCCAAATTTATGGCAATCTATGGACCTGCCTCTAGGAAGCTTCCCACACGGTGTTTTCCTGGCTGCACCAGCACTTCTCAGGAGCATTGGCACTTATGTACACTTGTATTTTTTGTTTTACATTTTCACTGTGTAGCAGACCACGTCTTCCCAATTTTATGCAACCTGCTTATCCTGTCGGAGAGGAAAATACCTGCACGGGGGTTATCGCTGCTCCCTGCAGCTGGATCAGTCCCGTTTGCAAAGCGCTTGGACGGGGGCGAGCGCTGCGCCCTCGTAGCCGCGTCCCTGGTGGTGCAAACCCAAGTTTGAGATCCCGGCTGTAATTGTACTGAAAGGCCCTCGAACAGGGTCCCGTTGTGATGTTAATTGGTATCTATTGACCCGCTTTGCTGTTCGGATGCAGCGGGGCGCACGGGCTTTCAGACTCGCTTACGTAAGGGGCGGCTCAACCCGTGTCTCGCTCCTGCCAATACACTAATTGCTTTTGCCGGGACCTTGTCTCCGCTGGAAGAGGGGCTGGAGATCAACGTATGGCTTCCAGCGAAGCTCGCACGTTCCTGGTACCCAGCTCCACGCAGCACCTGCAATAATCGCTTTTTCCTGCACAAAATTCCCCCAGGTATGGACTCAAAAATCCTTTTCTGGCTCTGTTCATAGAGTTTAGTCTAATCTTTGTTTTGGGCGAGTTACCGGGGTAGATAATTCACCACGTGGGCAAAATGAGGGGGCTGAGGGCAAAAAGCCTTTCCTGCTGCAGGAGGGCTTTGGGACCCCGCCAAAGGGTTTTCCAGGCAGAATGTTTCTCCCCTTCGCTCTCGCTGTCTTGCTTTTTGGTAAGATACCTGTCAAGGGAAAAGAAGTGTGACTAGTATTGCTCTGATGAAGATAAGAAAAGCTTTTTTCTTTTAATAGATATGATCTAGGGAATTACTGCTAAAATACAGTGTTTTACTGAGAGAACAGCAAATATGATAACGAGACCAGCTTCACTAATCGGATTACTGCAATTTAAATAATTCCTTCACGTATATGAGATGCTTAACATTTTTTTTTTAAAATCCTGTCAAATCATCTTTTCTTGATAACTGTAAATGAGGGGAGTGCCATGCACTAATTAAGCTGTTTGCTACAAGTGAAGCTTGGCTTCCCCGAACGGCCGGGAGAGCGGTTAGCAAACGCGGGAGGTGGGCGCACCGGTGACGGGACCCCGGTGCTCTCGCTTTCCCTCCCAAAAGCCATGGGCATGGGAAAATGGGTTTAACGAGACGAAACGTAGCAGGGGAGCGAGGAGCAGAGGCTCGGAGGCACCGGGACAGGGCCGGCGGGGACCCGGCGTGCCAGAGCCGGTTGCTCCGGGCGGGCTGGCGCACCGGGGATGCTCGGCCCCCTGCCAAACCCCGTGGCCTTGCCCGCCTGCCTTCCCCGGGGAGGTGTTTTAAGCCTGGCCCCGTTGGCGCTCCCCGCGCACAGCGGGAGGCTCGGCCGCTCCTAGACGCTTCCTCCCACCCGCGGGTGAGGTCCGGGGCCGCCCGTTCGGGTGGGTGAGGAGCTGCATCCGCCCCGGCCCCGCGGCGCAACCCAGCCCGCGACGTGTTTGTCGTTCAGGCTCGCCGGCGCGGGATGGGGAGGAAGCTGGATCTCTCCAAGCTGACCGACGAGGAGGCCAAGCACGTCTGGGAGGTGGTTCAACGGGACCTGGATCTGCGGAAGAAAGAGGAGGAACGGCTGGAGTGAGTACCCCCCCTGCCTCCCGCTGCGCACGGGGCACGGAGCCGAGCAAGGAGCAGCAGCCGGGGCCCGGCTGTAAATCCGGCCTGGCAGCTGATAGATTTCGTTATCAGCTGCGAGGTGACGCTTCCGTGCCGCAGAGGTGCAGCCTGCCGCTGCGCCGTCAGCAGCGATGCAGATCGGTGTGAATCATGAGGTTTGTGGGGCTGAGTAGCTGGCCCCACTCGGCAAATAAATACTTTTGGGTATACATGGGGCTTGAAGCATGTCTGGGCTTCGCGGGGAGATCCGGACCTTGCAGCCAACGATCAGATTTGGCTCCGTTGCTTCTGTTTTATTTTAGATTTCCTGCACATTTAGTACAGGAGAGCAGCATTCAGCCATTCAGTGGGACCTGGGAGCCTGCAGGCTCCTGAAGGATCTTTGAAAAATAACTGAGAGGTGTAAACCTGTTGTCAGTGGGCTTAAATATGCTGTATGGGTGTGTGCACCATTCTGGGAAAGTTTTAGGGAGCCACAGGTTGGGAAAAATATTGGAAGTCACTGGAACAGCAAATTGTTGTATCTTCATATCCTTACAAATAGGGCATATGACAACAGTGCTGTTTGAAGAAGGTGCGGGCAGATTAGATGAAATTTTCAGCATGAGAAGAATTTTTTAGGCTTTGTTCGTTACCTGCATCAGGCACTGAACTTTGTAGTTTGTTAAATTTATTGCAAGAAGCTGCAGCGTCCCTGCTCAGCCTAGGCAGGATTTGGATGGGAGCCTCTCGGGTTTACCTGCACAATTTACTGCGTGGTTTGATGCCAGCCTGTGGGAAAACAGGTTTTCTGCCCGGAAGGGGATTTCAGAACGCCGAACGGCAGCGGGCTTCCTCGGCCAGGCCGCGCGCTCCCACAGCCCCGCGCCTTCCCGGAGATTAATGGGATTAATGGGGATTAATGGGATTAATGCTGCTGCGCTGTTAGCCACGAGAAGTTCTCCATCGCTGATTTCTGAGCCTCCCGATCGCTTTTCGCCTTAGAAAATCCAGCCTGTGTGGGAGGCAGAGATAATTCGGTATCATCACCTAGTGCCGCCTTCTGCTGGTGGCTCTGAAGCGCGGGACGGAGATCAGACGCGGGCGTTTAAAAACCATGATTCCCTGGAAGGGGCAAGTGTCTTCTTGGGATGGAGCCGAGCTCTGCCCGGAGGAGGGAGGTGGGGACAGACGTCGCTGTGCCCTTCAGCAAAGCAGTGGGCGATGCGAATCCATTACCTGCTTGACCTGGGCGCCAGGCTGGCTCATGTGGGTGCCCTCGGATGCTCCCAAAGCCAGCGCCGGTGCTTGGGGTGCAGGGTCCGGTTTTTGGGCTCTTGAGCCGCCAGCGAGCAAAATTACCTCGGTGGGACAAGGCGGAGAAAAGCACCAAAGCCAGGTGGGGTGGAAACACCGACACTGCTGAAATCACCGGGGCAGAGCAGAGGTTTGGTGAGCTCTGGGGAGAGCACAGAGGCCGGCACTGCTCATGCGTGCGGTTTTGTTTCTTTCCAGCACGACTCCTCTGCCACACGCTTGCATGCTGGACAACGAGAGGTTTTTTCTGCCTGGGACAAGCCGGGGCATGATGCGAGAGCCCCATTCGTGCCGCCCGCTGTGCTCTGCCCACCTCCGTTTGGTTTTCTAAGGACCGGGCCTGCCTCGGCACGCGAGCCTTGAAGAAATGTTCCCCCTGCTCGGTCCTTTTCTTCCCTTTCCGCTGCTTGTCTGTGTCCTCCTCTTGGCAGAAGCTCTCTGCCCAAAACAGACAAAGGCTTCAGCACAACGATGTGAGGGCATCCCCTCCGCAGGACCCCCCCAGTTTGGGCACCCCAGGCGTCCCTGGGAAATCTGCTTCTTCCTCTTCCTTTGTTATTTACTTCTGAGGCTTGAACGCTGCTGTTGCGTAGGGGTTAAGGTCAGGGCAACGATTTGGGTACCTGCGGTGTCTGTTTAAAACAAAATGCAGGGAAAGGGATTGAAAGTACCTGATTCCTGGACCTGTGTGTTTAGAAGGTGGTTTGTAAGGCTGGCACAGTCTGCAGTGTTGTGGGTTTTCTGTTTTGGGGGTTGTTTTTAATATCCACGTAGAGATTTGCTGCTTAACGTTTGCACTATGTTGTTAGAAACACTGCTAGGACAGAGAATATCTGAACGTAAAAAGCAGGTGCCCGATTCGGTCTTTACACTGATTTTACACATTCCAGAGCCTCGGTTAATGGAAGCTGGTATCGCTCCAGCGTAACAGGGAATGGCGTGTTGGCAGCAAGCTGCTTCTAAAAACCTCCCTGGGGAAAAAAAAAAAAAAAACAAGAGCCTGTCCCTAATGAGCAAGCCGACCTGGTGAAAGCAGCCATTCGATGGCATTCGTGCCGTTCCCAGCGCCAGCAGCAGCATCGCTGCTCCTGTGGGAGCCTCTGCTGCGGTCGTCCCGGTGCAAGGAGCCAGGGGGGCACGAGGGGCACGGGAAAGCCTCGTGCTGCAGGGTGCCCTTGTGAAGCGGCCCCCGGACCCTCTTGCGGCTTTTGTCTTACGGACCGCCTTCGTTTGGTGCTCGGACCGGCTGTTCCTCCCGTACACCCAGATCCAGGGATGTTTAGCCATGGCGTAGCTAACCAGATAGGGCAGAAACCTTGAGGTTTCTGGCCCAGGCTGATTTCTGCTCTGGAAAACGCAGCTTCCTAACCCTGCCTGGACAGAAAACAAGCCTTCTAGGACCTTCCCTACAAGTCAAACATCGTCTCACAACCATAGCCCAAAAGGCAAACATATTTGAGCTAGTGCAGAGAACAAACAGAAAGCCTTTGGGCAAAGCCTTCGGCCCCTGCTGCAGGGTTGAAATGTGTTTTAGCTGGCCCTTCCTGCACGGGGACCTGCTCTGCTATCCAGGTCCGATGGCAGACAAAGCCCATGGTGAAGCAGCGCCAGGAGAACGCGCTCCTTGAAAGCGCCCGCGTTAGCTGGGTTTCACGGGAGCATCGCGAGCTTCTCCGGTGTCTCCATCACAGCCAGAACCTGGCTGCACAGGGCTCCTGTCCTTGATAAAACTCTGCGCTGAATTTAGGCACAGCCAAATCTAGTCTGAAATGTAGCCGTGGCAGATCCTAAGGTATAGTAACCTGCTCTGGATCTGGAGCCCGCTGCTTTGCTGAGCTCGGCTTCTTTAACCTGTGATACGTTATTAATTAGATTTGCCCTACGGCTGTTTCCACAAGCTGTGGGGCTCAGGGTGCTCCCTGGAAAATCATTCCCTGAAATGAGCGAGTGTTACGCAGCTTGCCATGCGAGAGGCTGCAGAGCTCAGTGAAATTCCCTCTGCTTTGGGGTGTTCCTGCAGGGAGCTGAAGTACAAGATCGACCAGGAAAGCAGCAAGAGAGCGTTCCTGACGAACCAATCTCACCTCAACGAAACCCACTGCGTCCACTGCCTGCAGCCCTTCAAGTTCCTGCTGAACAGCAAGCGCCAGTGCCTGGACTGCCGCTTCTACACCTGCAAGAGCTGCAGCCGCTACAACAAGAAGGAGCAGGGCTGGGTCTGCGACCCGTGCCGCCTCTCCAGGTACCGGGCTCTCGCACGGGCAGACGAAAAACCTGCAGGCGGCGAGGAAATCGCGGTGCTGCGGTTCTCCTTCCCCCGTGCCCGCTGCGAGGGGCAGCGGGAGCCCCGCTGCGAAGGGCGCGGGGTGAGGATGCGCAGCTGGGTGGGCTCAACCCGTCCCCCCCGTCCCCTCTCTTTTCGGGCAGGATCGTGAAGGTCGGTTCCCTCGAGTGGTACTACGAGCACGTGCGGGCCCGTTTCAAGCGGTTCGGAAGCGCCAAAGTGCTGCAGTCCCTCTACGGCAGGCTGCAGCCGGGGCTGAAGGCGAGCTCCGCATTTCTAGGTGAGGACCAGCGCCGCGGTTCCTCGGGGTGCTGAGCAGACATCTGCGCAACCTAAGGGTGGGAAGCCTGAGCGCTGTCTTCAGCAATGACTAATTCTCTCACCTTGGCTTAAATTCCTCGGCCAAGGAATTTGCTTATCAAATCAGTGTGTGCTGGGCGTGCTCCATGGGAGATGTGGCGGGGTTTTAGCGCTCTGTCGTCGGCGAGGTGAAGCCACGTCTGTCTGGCGCGCACAGCCAGCGGGCACAGGACCCGTCACGGCCACGCCGAGCCCTGGGGATTTTTAGGTAAAGCACCTTCCTGCTGGGAGCCTGCTGATGGCAAGGAGGAAATCGCGTCCTCCGTAGGAGCGGGGCCACGATTTCTGTGTGTACGCAGCTGCATGGTGTCAGCAGGTGGCAGTGATTTTCAGGCTTTAAACCTGCTCCTTGCATCCTCTGCGCCAGCTGCGGCTAGCTGTGATTTCTGTGTGCCTGGCAAAAGCAACCCAAGCAATCTGCAGGTCCAAAAAGTAGAGGGTGGATGGAGCCGGTGCTCATTTCTCCCAGTGATCTAACGATTTGTACAGGCAATCTGGTGGAGCTCTGGCACAGACAAAACTGCACCAAAATTAGTGAATTGCCTGTCACAATTACTGCGTTCTTCAGAGCTTCATGGACCTTCAGTATTTCTGAGATTGGTCTGGCAGTGTATAAGCACCTGGTGAAAGCTGCTGTTAACATGGTATTATTTACTGGATAGCTGTTAGCTGCCATGCAAACAGCTGCTGCACTGCTTTGTGGCCTTTAAAAGCCAATGTGGATTTTATTCCCACCACGAGGAGCCACGGAAAAGTTTGCACAAATACCATAGAATGAGCTGATGCAGCCAGTCCAGTCGTTCTTCTGTCCAGACCGCTCGTGGCAGAAATATCATGAAGAGCAAGGAGGATAGAGGCAGAGATTATGAAATTAAAGGACCGAGAAACAATTTACACAGTGTTTAGCCTGAGAATTCATCAGACCACAAAGGAAGGACAATCCTAGAGAAAACCAAACCAAGTTTGAGGATAACAATGCTTAGACTTCTCTAAATTGGGATTCCAATGTCTTTTTCACAAAGGCGGATGATTTTGTTGTCATTACTTCGTTAACATAGGTGAATTGGCTTGACCCTTGAGCAAGCAGGAGCATCCTCGTGGGATGCTTCGCTGGTTGCAGGAAGTACAGCAGAACAATGCAAGGCTGTTGCATTTTGTGTGGATGCATTGTTTGCTGGGGCTTCCCTGCTGCTGCATTCCCAGCCTACCATGTGTTTCGTTAGGACTGTGGAAACGGTGGCAAGAAGCTCTTTGATTTTTGCACGTTCTGTCTCCAAGTACGTGTTTTGTTCTCTCTAAAGAGTCTTTTTGATGATTGCGCCTTGTGATGGTTAGAGACTGAGCACTCCAGTGAACTGTAGCTTTGAGGCTTGTTCTGTGCAAGCTACCCGGAGAAAATGTATTTATTTTTCCCAAATTTTTCTTTTCATTCAGGTCTTCATGACAGAGTTTACAGCCTGCCAGACATAAACAGTAAGTCAAAAAGAGCATGCGGCTCTCAACAGCATGCGGCTTGCAGCTCGAGAGAGGTCGCCACATCTCCTTCTTGGAGCATCTGGGACGAGGAGATGTCTCTGCACTGCTCATCTGCAGTGCCTGGGGTTTCCAAGGGTAGACCCTGACACAACAGGGCTTTTGGTTACAGCCAGACTTGAAGCTTGCAAGTGCTTGTCGTGATCCCAGGGCATCTACATCATATGCTTAAAGCTGGCTGTGTTCGTGACGAACGCGCTGAATTTGTGGGCTTAGGTTGTGTTCTTTAGGAACCCTTGCAGGAAAGGTTTGGCCAACCTTGCCCTTTGCTATATGAAAGAGCATTTTCCTTTTTCAAGAGAATTTCCTGTCCCTTTTCATCCTTTGTCCCCTTCCCTTTACTTGTGCAATGTATGAGCTGTAGCGCAGTGTGCCAAAACCAAAATAATCAAGGGACGTATTTGTAATGTGGACCTTTTCATCCCGGAGGAGATGGTGTGACCGCCGCGGCAGGGCTCGCCTGCCCCAGGAGCGGGGTGCCCGTGCGCAGCGTGCCGTTGTCTTTCCTCCAGGTGAATGCCACCTCCGCGCCAACGGTGGCCCTGGGGATGACAGCGACGATGATGACGATGCCCTCGGCGGAGCTGAAGCAGAGTGCTACAGCAGGGTAAGCGTTTCCTTCCGCGGCCCCTTCTGCCTCGCTTCGTGCCCTCGGCCGCTGCTGGCCCGCCTGGGGTGGCGGTGGCTTTCTGTGCCGCGTGCGAAGCTGGGAATTTCTCTCCGCTTTCATCTCTGAGATCAAAGCCCCTCTCCCAGTTTGCGCAGAAACGGCCAAGTCGGTGAAAGCGCAGAGACTTGCCCTCTGGAAAAAAGACCCATGGGAAGTCCCCGCTTAATGCAAAGGTGTCGGCTCCCACCCTGATAACGAGAACCCAGCTGTTATTTTCACTGGAAGATGAGATGCCTGGTAGAGCAGCAAGGCACAGAGCCGGGTTCATGAGTGTATCAGATCATCTCCTGGGTTTTGCTGGGACTTTGTGTATAGGTCAACGTGCAAATCAAGAAGCCCTGATAGGAGGTGTACTTGTCCTTGCAGTATGCGTGAAATCTCTCCTTGAAACGCTGTTGATGTTCCCTACCTACTGTTACATACGTACCGTTGCAGCCTGCAGCTACGGTTACGTGCTGCACTTCACACCCTCGATATTTCATTTTTAATCTACTCTTCTAAGTCTCAGAGGCTTGTCCAAGCTGCTCCTGCCCCAAGGCAGCTAAAGTCCTCCCAGATATGCGGGGAGATGCTTCAGGACTTGAGAGCAGCTCCGGGATCTCTTTGAGGGGTAAAATTGCTCGGCTTGCCCATAGTGCCTCCATAAACCAGGAGAGAGCCCCTCGCTGCCTGCTGATGGCCACAGTCCCGATCTGGAGGCTGTGGGAATCAGGAGCCAGCTTTTTCCCTGACTGCTGTATAAGCGCATGCTGCCCTATATACCCAGCTCCTTGCAAACAGGATAATCCCAAGACCCAAATGTTCTCCAGAAAAAGTGGGAGCCTTGCTTTGGCCTGTGCACAGATTCAGGCAAACTGAGGAGACAAGGGCCCTTTTCTTCGAGGTCAGCTGTGGTTTATGCTGCGTTTCCCTTTCTCGCTCTTCCTACGCTAAGATGCGCAAGACAAAGCGCCTGCTGTCTGTTCATCCCTTTGATTTCGAACTGGACTCGGAGTACTCTGCCCAGTCTCGGCGCCAGTCTGTGCAGCTTTCTCCAGCGGCCATCAGCCCGGATGGCTTCCAGGTACTGGGAGGGTGGTGGGGTGGCTTTTCCGCCCCTCGTCCTCCTCCTCCTCCTCGCTACCTCTGCCACCTCCTCCTCTGGCTCTGCGGCTGCATGGTGGCCTCGAGAGGCACTGGTGCCAATTCCCATCATCCCATCTAGTTTGGGGCTGTTTTCCCTGGGCACGTGGCTTTCTGGCAGCACCACGGGGCACACTACCTGTGTGAGATTTGGAGGAGGAAGCCTGCAGGGCCAGTGGGGTGGGAGTCCCCATCGGTCACAGGAGAGAACAGGGCGCACAAAAATCTGTGAACACAGATTATTTCTTTTTTTCTTTTTTTTTAATCTCCCTTGGGAGTTACAAAAATAAATAAATAGGGCTGGGAGGAGTAGTTGTATTAGGGTTTCTTGACATTATCAGTGAAATTGTAGGGCATCACAAAACTGGTCGTTGGGAGTGCTGAGCCAGGAGACAGACCCCAAGCTGTGATACTTTAAACTCCGCTCCTAGCTAGAACTAGGATGTTCTGAGACATGTAACAAAGACTTTTAAAAACAACACAAAACAAGACAGTCTACACAATTCCACATAAACTGATAAAAATCTGGGGCAAGCGAGGAGATTCACTCTTTCGTTATCAAAGCCTGCCCTTGTGCTGCAGGATTTAACGTGAGTCTAGGGAGGGCTGACCTCTGTCAGGACAATCCGCATCCGATTTATTGGTTGCAGATTATTTGAGGAGCAGAAGGTCGTTATTATTTTAGTTAGCAAAAGGGCATGGTTTTAAAAGAGTAGATCTTGGGGACCAACGTTTTTTCAGCCTAGCTGAAGGGACTCTGTATTTCTCATAAAAATTAACAGTGCCCCCTGGCAGTGATCACAAGTATTGCTCAGCGTCCAGCAGCAAGATGAAGCCTTTAAGCTGGACTGTTGAAAATTGGCATTATAAAAGGTCAATCCATGCATATATTGGAGGACAAAACCGGGAGCTGCTAGGGCAGGTAGGGAGGGGAGAGGAGCCCTCACTGGCAGCAGCTCAGCAGCAATCCTCGCCTCTCAGTCCTTCCCAGGCTTCCCCAGCTCAGCCCCCCAGGAAGATGCCCCCCAGGAGCCCAGGATGGAGGAGGCAGATCTGGCAGCGGTCTTCCACCAAGTCTTGCAGGAGCAGGAACAGCACGTGAGCCCTCCGGAGCAGCACTTCAGCACGGAGGTTCGGCTCACCATCAATTCACGGAGAAGGAGCCTGGAAAGAAGTACAAAACCTGGTAGGTGTGTCTGGCTGGATTTCTCCTTCTGGGGAAAAGTGGCTGCAAGAGCAGTTGGACCAAAATGCAGATGGCTTTGATATTTGAACAACCTCAAAGTGACTAAAAGGCTTGAGCGCCAAGACAAAATGCCCATCTGCAAAAGTGACTTTTTTTTTTTTTTTTTTTTTTCATGAAAGAATCAGCTGAAGTTATTTGGCTGTCATGGGCTGGTCTTGTCCCCAGCAAAGTCTCCTGTTCAGGGCAGGAATAAGGTACAATCAAATGGCACTGCGAGGAGCCAGATTTGGAACAATGGGATGCGTTTCCTCGTGCAGGCAATGAAGGATGCGTTGAACTCCTTGCCAAAGGATGTTGTGGGTGCAGGAAGTTTAGAGTTTCAAGTGGACTCGAACCGGAGCAGCACTGGGGGCTGCTAAGCGGCCAGACTGCCCAAAAAATCCCCTCAGCTCTCGTTGCACCTCGGGAGGAGGTGGTCCCTGCTTTCACACAGAGCTCCAGTGTGCAATGTTGCACCTTGCAGCTCCTTGATGGAAGCTGCATTTTTGGGAGGGTGTATCCTGGTCACTGGCTGCACTGGCAGGCTGCGGGTCTGTGGTTTAGTAAGTCTATAAATACCCTAGGAAATGAGGGCACAGAATTTGCCTTTTACTACCGTTGTCTCCTGCTGCAATAGCAGAGCCAGGAGGATTGGATGCTGGCTTTTGCATGTGCAGCTGTGGAATATATCGTCCTGGGTCTTGGCTCTATTTTCCAGTGTTTGATTTTCAGAGCACTGGGAAACACTGGATAAACCTTACCCTGCACCATTTAATTCCCACTCTGAGCCCCTCTGGGGTCATGCAGCAGCAGGGCCCTCAGGCTTGTTAATTCCCCTTTCTGCAATTGTTCTCGTCTCCTATAAAAGGTGGTGGGTCTGCTCTTTTAAATGCTCCCACCTAGTCTTGGTACCCCTCTAGCCTGAGATAAATCCCTCCCAGCACCTGAACGCATGAAGGGCTGTATCCAAACCTGGGCTGCAACAAAATTGAAAAGGCACCAGCAGTTTTTGGAGAGGGGCTCAGCTGTGTGGGGCGTGAGAGGGCGAGGATGATGCTCCTCGTTCCCAGCTCCATCTCAGCAGCACCGGGGGCCCTGCAGAGCTAGGTGCTGTGCAGCAGCGGGGCGTGGAGCTGCGGGCTGGCCAAGCTTGGACTGATGTCCAGGAGTTTGTACTCAAGGGTACGAACCTCTTGGGTCTTTGTACTGAAGCCTTCTCTCTCCAAAGACAGCCCCTGGCACGAGCAGCCCCGGTCCCCGTACTCGGCAGACATGGACACCTCTGATGAGGATGCGAAGGGAGCCCAGAAGGTCACTGCCTACCTGCCCCACTACCTGAAACGCCGGAACAGAGCCTCCTCCCAGGAGAACACCAGCCACTCGGGAAATCAGGTATTGAATGGGCTGCGAAGCCCCCTGTGCGACCGAGGCTGGGGCCGAGCCTGTTGCCATAAACCACTTCTGCAGCCACGGCTGGGAGAAAGTCAGGCACCGGTGTTTCTCTTTGTTGTCGCAGTAACGAGCCTGCCTTCAACGCTGTTAATTTTCCAGTCTGTCCCCGTTAATCTGAGAGCCACCTATAGTTTTGCGTGTCCCCTTTCTTCAATTGAGTGTGCCGGGGCTTTATGATCGGACCAAGGCTCGGAGGGAGATATTTAATCAGCCTCAAGATCCTTTTCTTTTGCGGTGTGGAGCGTTCCAGCCCCGGCAGGACTGGGTCAGGCCGACCTGTCACGTCTCTCTCCTGAGTGGGAACAGGGGAACGGTCTAGAGAAGGGTGTCAAAAAGGCTGCGAGCTTGTGTTTTAATTGTAAAGCAAGGACCTGCAGTCCTTGACGCCACCTTTGAGAAAAGTCGGTGGTGAGAATGGTAAAGCCTGCCTTAGCCCTCTTCAGCAGCAACATCGGTGCTCGGCTACACAGATATACGGGGAAGAAATCTGCCGGTTTGCCCTTACAGCTGGTGGTTTTGCACATCCTGGACCCCGCTTTGGGCAGTGGGTGGGGGGCCTGTAAGCACAGCCGTCCCTCAGCACAGCGCTTCGCACGCCCAAGCAGGGAACCCTTTCCGTTCCTTTGCTTTTTGTTTCTCTCGGCACATGTTCGAATTAGCGAATGTGCCTCGTTCTTCAGCCCACACTAAATGGAAAAACCTCGGACCGGGTGTCCTTAATGAGACCACGGTACGTTAGGCATGAAATGTGCACAGTGCTTTGCAGTGGGGAAATGGGGCCAAATTCCCACCAGTGCTTCAGATGACTTCCTTCATCGCCTCCGCAACTCTTGCTTAAGCACGGACCGGTGTGTTCCGTGTTTTGCTCCATCACACCAGGACGAAGGCTGCTGTGGCACCTCATCACTCTAATGGTTATGAGACATCTTCTAATTCCCAATTTAACCCCATTTGTTCTTATGCCAACGTCGTTCATTAGCTTAAATAGCTCTTCATCCTTCCTGCCCTTTACGTTGCTGATGTGTTTACAGCTAGCAACCGCGTCCCGAAGAGCCTTCCCCTCGCCCAGCAGGAAGAAACGGGCTCCGTGCTGGCCCATTAACTTCAGAACGACATGTGTCGCTGTCGCTGCTGGCCCAGGAGAGGCCAGGTACGAGCCCAGAGAAGAGAGAACATCTTTTGAAACTTGGAGCTGGGTTGCTTTTCCACAGCAGGCTGGAAAATGCAGGTTTCGGTGCTAGCCGGCTCTTTTGAATCGGCAGAGATGGAAGAGGTTCAGAAGAGGTTGCTCGTCTTCCTCTCGTCCTGAGGTCGGAAGAGATGGGGGGCTGATGCTGGCAGGAGGGCAGAGGCAGGCTGGGGGAGATTTGGGACAGCGAGCAGCAGGCTGCACCCTCCTGAGCAGCAAAGCAGTGCTCTTGAGCTGCACCCAGGGTAGGTCACAAAGCTGTGGCAGCAGAGGGGACAGCAGGGATGGCAGAGTCCATCCAGGTCCAGGAGCGTGTTTATGAACCCCAGTTAACCCTGTGTTGCATCCCATAGCCTGCCTTCAAAAGCAACGTTTTCCTGGCAGACACCTTGTGGGCTTCTGAAGGTTTCAAGAGATGGAGAGCACATCTCTTTGCCCTGGTTCACTTTGACCCCACGGATGAAAACACTCTTTTCTAAAATTGCTTTAGGTGCAAGTTCATCAAAATGTGTTTGATCTGAAAATCACTTTTGCTTTAACTCTGGCAGGAACATACTTTTCAGTCCCGAACAGAAGAAACTTAAATTTTCTGGCAACAAAAACAGAGGCTGCTCCCTAGCCCTGCAACTCCAGGTGCTTAAGGTGTTGGAATAAAGTCCAAACAAAAAACAACTCTCAAACCTGATGAGACTTGAAAAGAAGCCCTGAGTTGGGAGAAATGTGTTCACACGCAAAAACACCAAAAACACTTGGTTTCCACAGAGGCCCAGGTCTTTGCCTGCTGTAGGAACAGGACCAAGCCACAAGGAATAACACCAATTTACCATTTGAGTTTCTCCCCAAAAGCCATTCTGCTGTACCTAGAGGGATCATAGTGGTTCTGGATTTCCAAAGCTTGGATGCCAGTCTCAGGCTGCTCTTCCTCTGTTCCCTCTTCTTCTTCACCTAAAGCTTCTGTTAGATGTCTTGGGTCTCCCCCAGATCACTGCTGGGCATGTGAGAGGCTGGAGGCTGCTGGAATAACCTGTCTTCACTCCCCGGAAGCGAGTGCTAGTTTGCCCTAGCTGATGTCTCTCTTACAGGCTGTGTTTTGTTTCAGTTTGTTCATTTAAATGTCTTAATAGAGACTGGTGTTCGCCAGCCTCTCCGAACTGCCGTGGTACGGATAGCACGGGTAGCACCAGGCTCAGTTCATGTCCATCTCCTCTTCTGAGCTTCATGGCCCATCGCAGACTTCTCATTGTCACCGGGGGGGTACAAGGATCGGGCCCGACAGTACCAAGAAACCACTTAGAGATGGATGGGATTGCTTCCTGCCTGTAGGCTTAATGCTGCTTAAAGATGCATTCATTTCAGGACAGTAATTACTGTGCTCTGCTCTCCCGAGCGTCAAGGTTTTTATATTCACCTTCATTTAAGCAGATGCAATCTCTCCAAGCTGTTGTGAGGATCTAATTAATCAAACACTAGCAAGCACAAAAACTCAGCGAGAGGATGGAAATGTTACAAAAACAAAGCAAAGCCCTCGCATCTCTTTGTTACCCCATTTACTTATTGCATTTACTGCTCGTTCCCCTTTGAATGGGAGGCAGCCACTCAGGGCAGGAGTAATGTGGAAGGCAGTGTTTTATCTGTGTAAAACGGGCAATATTGTTCATCATTTGTATTTTATTCGTTTGGATCAAAGGAGGAAGACTTGTTTTGGAAGAAAGCAAAACTTTTATTTCTAAAGGAAGAAGAAAAAAAGCTTCCTTTTATGTTTCCAGTGATTTAACCGCAAAAATTTGTCATGGCTCTTGAGCATAGAAAGCAATTTCTGTTTGATTTTCACAATTTTGTCTTTCTCTTCTCTCCATGCCACTTCTTCAGTTGGAAGATGGAGGGAGGGAGAAAAAAGGGCAAGAATCTTGATACATCAAAGCATTGAGAAGTGAGAAAATATCAAAGGCTGTTGGGGAAAACTTTCAATTTTAGTTTTTCTGTCTGGAATTTTTCATGGGAAATTCCTGCCTTCTTCCCTCTTCCTTTTGCAGTGCTGTGTTCACCAGGGGACAGTGGGGTAGTAGCTGGATGAAAAGTGTCATAGCAGGGAGTGAAAACTGCTCTTGAGTTGAATTTGGGGCAGTACACGAATGACGGGAAGGGAGTTGGCCGTGTTACAACGTGATGCCTCTGGACATCAAGGGACACTGTGGGGCTGGCAGCGTGGGTTTATGTTCGCTGCATCAAAGCCACCTATGCTTTGGTGGGAATCGCAGTGCTCTGTGGGCTCAGCATCACATTGCGTTTTCCAGTTTCGAGGAGAGGCTGTGTGCTTCACGGAGCTCCTCAGGGTATGGGGGGACGTTTTTTGAAGATGTTATTTTTTAACAGCCCTTCACCACCTGGTGGTCAGCACAGCTTGTACACGTAAGGCTTGCTCTGGGGCATCTGCATCATGCAAAGGAGCGTGATCTCAGGGCTGGAGCTGCAGCCAGACCTGCTAGCCAGGCACTGTTGTGCCAGGAGAATTTCCTGCTCTGCCTCAAGGCAAAGCTTCTTGTTACGCTGCATCCAGCTCTGGGACAAATTCAAGCAATTTCTGCTCACAGGGTCTCTGCATTGCCCTCTGTTTTATGGGGTAAACCCGTCTGCCACTGCCTGCTGTGACTTCCTGGGGGGTTGTGGTGGCGGTGCCTTGCTCTTTTCGTTCTGCTGCTTGCATGTGCCCTGGGCTGCGTTCCCACCATCCGGCAGCGGTGGCTGGTCTGTTCTCTACTCCTTTTCTCTCTCTCCTTTCCTCCAGATTCATGAGCTCAACAAACGCATGTCCGCAATCGAACGCATGCTGAACCGCTTGGAGGAAAAAATCCTGGTGCGCTCTGCCGAGGTAACAGGGCGAAGCTGGGGAGAAAGCGTGGACTGTGCCGGTCCCTTCCCCTTGTTATCAGAGGGGTTCCTCTGAAACAGCCGGCGTGGCAGGGGGACAGATAGATGGATAGACAGACAGACAGACTGGCCAGATGCAGTGTGGTGAAGAGGTGCTGTCACGAAACGGTTGGTTTAAAAACACAGCAGAAAAGATGCTTGGGCCAGCTCCCAGGAGGGTTTAGCTCTCTCGGCTGAGAGCCACCAAGTTGGTCTCTCTGCCTGGTCCCAGTGCAAGCTACTGCCTTCCCTGCCCCTTCCCACAAGGAAAAACGTGTTTCACTTTGATTCTCTATCAAATGCTAATTTCAGGAATATTTTCTGGTGTGTGTTGGTACACCCAGAGGTGGGACAGCTCATTTGAAATCATGGAAGAACCAATCGGTACATTTGGGGAAGCGACCTGGTTATTTTGAATAAGAGAGCTGAGGCAAGAAAAGGTTTCTGTATCTCTTCTGGGCTGCCTTTGTCTTACTATGCCATCAATCTTGGAAGAAAGCAGCTAAATTAAGTTAAAGTTGGGCAATGGTGTAGAATCAGTGAAAACACAGGTCGCTTAACATTGATTTGGGGTTTCTAATTTTAGACTGTGTACTTTCCTTTTCCTTCATGTGAACCCGTTACGATGAGGTGCTCTGGCCGCTAATGGCCGAGTAGAATGGATACTGATAATTACAGAGAAGTCCCCCAGGCATCTATGAAACAATGTAATTTCTTATTCTTTCCAAAATTCTTAATGGGGACGGTCATTGAGTGTTTCTGTCAGTACATCTGAACAGCAGAGCACGAGGTGTGCACATTTGCAGGTGTCACCAGGCTGGTAGAGCTGTAGCCATCTGGGGCGTTCCTCTTGGCATCAGCAAAACCTCCAAAATATTGGTCGGTTGGACTCCATAACAGAACACCTAGTATGGTCTGAGGTCTAGAAAAAATTATATATGAGATGTTTAAAATGCAAGCGGTTTAACCCCAGAAAAGAAAAGATAGGGGTGAGGGGGACAGAAGTATCCATGCAGGTGGAAAGCTGCCTCAGAGAGAAGTGACGCTTTGTTCCCGTGTCTGCAGCAGTAATGGGTCTAAGCTGCCGCAGGACAGATTCGGGCTAACTATTAAGGGAAGCTTTCTAGCAGAAAGGATAGCAGGGCCCTGGAATAGGTTGCCTGGGAGAAAGGTTGCCTGCTGCAGATGCCATTATTCGAGGCTGTTAAGGACAGCTTAGACAAAAGCCATCAGGTATGATGCAGATAATTGTATTCCCGTCTTAACTCAAGGGACAGTGAGTTCAGTAACTTCCAGAGGTCCCTTCCAACTGCTGGGAGTTTAATAGGATTCTTCTTCAGGTAAAATGAATCGTGCCTAATAACAGGGCTGGGTGGAAATATGCCGTCTATCCCATGGGAAAACTCGCTGCATGTTTTCTCATCGCAAATCAGAGTACCTGGAGCGGGGCTCCCTGGGGCAGCGGCAGATCGCACGGCTGCTGCTCCCAGCCCGCTGGAGCATCCCTGGGTCATCGTCATGAGATGCTTCCCGCATGCCCCAGCTGGTGTTTGCGACAAGGACAGCCTAAGCTTGCCGTTCTGCTCCCCGCCGCCTGTGCCCTGCGAAGGAGGGGTGTGGGCAGGACGGCGGGATGGGGCTGGGTGTGGGCACAGGGTGCTCCTGGTCCCCCTTCGGTGCTGGTCTCGGTGGGGGTGTCTGGGGCCAGACGTAGCCCCCTGTCCCCCACAGGAGACCCTTACGCTTACACAGCTCCCTCCTTTCAGTCCCCGGGCACAGAGCCCCAGCTTGATCCTGATGCCGAGGAGGAGGAGTTGAAGAGGAAGCTGGAGCAGTTAGCCAGCAACATCAGCGACAAAGAAGTTTCTTCTGAAGAAGAGGAGCGCCAAGAAAAGAAGGGAGTGAAGAAAGCAGAGATGAGTTCCTCCAGTGATGACATGGCCAGCGAGGCTCGAAAGGTGATCTGTGCCCTCCTACCCGTGCTGCTCTGGGCTCCGCTTTTGGTTCCTTACAATGAAGCCCAGATTCCCCAGATCTGCCCTAAATTCTGCTGCTTTTTAACCAAAAGGCAGCCATGAAGCAGGGAGGATGCAGGCACAGTCATCTCAGTGGGGTCAGGCAGGCAACGCAGAAGTTCCCCAGCTCAGCTCCTAAGCAGAGACCCAGCTGAGTTGGAACAGCCCAATTAAAACCAAATCTGCAAAGGGAAACAAAAATTCAGCTTTTCTGCATCACAGTAACACTGAGAGCAAAAACATCAAATACCTTTGTGCAATATTGAGTTAGAAATGACTGCGGTGACGTGTAGATGGAGGAGTTTGGGTTGAAGGCTGTGGCAGTGCAGATATTTTTAACAGCAACCTTCCTTACACTTTCCTGTTGTTTGTTAGAGATATTTATAAGGACCTTGTCAGAAAACCTAGTGACGATCTGAAACAAACTTGATCTGCAGTTATTAGAATTGAACTCAGAGTACATTTATCAGCGGTGGGCACAAGCCTTAATTAGCATCAGCACCATCTCTTTGTTCGGTCGAGACCCGGGTTTGGGTTCTGCATAATTCTGAGTTTGTTTTTGTGCGAGCCTCCAAAGAAATCTTCTCATGGGGGAATGCTGCCGTAAAAGCAGGCATTCCTAGTGGAAAATGCGAAACTCGCTGCTGCACCATGAGGGCACCATAAAATGATAAAAGTGTCAGCTGGACTGAGTTAGCTGGGTCTTTGCAGAACGGCTTGCCTGGAAATACGTGCAGTTGTAAACAAAACTGTTTGTCTTTGTCTCCAGTGCACATATCACCCCAATCTCCTTGGTTTCTAGGGAATTATCAGCTTGAGAGAGAGATGATGAGTTTCTTTGGTCTGTTTTCACATGTGCTTTATGACTGATCAAGCGTCAGGGCTAACGCACGCAGCACTTACCAGCATTGCAGCTGTCGGTGCTCCTTGGGGTGGGAAGAGGGGATATCGGTCCCAAGTTTCTTTTTTCTTTTGCCACAAACTCGGGGGGTTATGGGCATCCATGCTTAGGCCTGCTGAAGTGTAAAGCTGTAGTTTGACCTCGCGTGCTTTTCCAGTGCAGCATCAGAATGTCCTGGAGGAAAAAGGGTAAGAGGGTGGCTTTCTCCCCTGGTGAGCACTGGCTTCCCCGGAGGAGTAAAGCCACGAGCAAAGGGCCGTCTCCTCTCCACCTGTACCTGCGTGCCTTCAGGCACCGCTTGCAGCAGGGAAAAGGTCCCTTGGGAACCTCTTTTTGAAGCCCTCCTGCGCTGCAGGGAGCCGGCCCGGCGGGGCTGCGGCGTGGACCGCGGCTCTGTGCCGGCGGCTGGCTAATGGCAGCTCCCCGCCCGCGTTTCGAGGTGATTCCCTTTGTCAGGGTGGCCTCGAGAAAAGCGTGAGCCGAGATCAAAGCTCTGCTTTAGCCACGCTTCCATCTCTGGTGGAGAGCCCTTCAGGAACAATGGAAGCCCTTTAATTATCTCTTCTCCATCGTTCTCCAGCTCCTGAAGGCCTGGTGCCACTTTCACCCCCGCTTGCGCTGTTTCGTACACCATGAGCGCATGTTAAAATAATGATGTCCTATTTCTTTATTTCTATTTTTTTTCATCCCTTCCTTCTCCTCGCCCATCACTTTGTCTGTGCTGGGCATTCGCAGAGGTCATCGGCTCAGGCTTTGAGCGAAATCACAGCCAAAGTCCTGAGAGCCATAAACGCCACGGAGGAAGCGGTCTCCGAGTCGGTGCATGGAGAGAGCCAGTGCAATGGCCTGGAAGATGGGAAGGAGGCGGCCGAAGCATTCCGTGAACTTGAAGAAAAAGTGAGGTTCCCAAGAGTTCTCCGGGAGCAGGGAGGGAAGCCGGGGGTGGGAATGCAGAGGGCCCCCCAAACTTCTTGTTAGGGGGCATGCCAGCACACAGAGGGACCCCCACAAAGGGACCAAGGAGGTGGGTGTGCGCTCTCCAAACGCGGATAAAGATCCTCCTGTGAAAAGCGGGGAGGAGCTGCCGAGGAGAAGGGTGGCAGGAGTGTGAAGGACCCGTGTCCTCAGCCCATGTCCCCATGCTTGTGGGGGCTGCCAAGCACACGGTCTTTTTGGCTGGATTTCTGTTCCCAGAGCAGGTGTAAGGTAAGCTGCGAAGCTCCAGGCTGTAAGGTTCGGGGGTAGAGTTTAGGGAAAGGAAGGGGTTTTGCTCGTCTGGAAAGGACTGACCAAGGGGTTGATGCATAAAAAGCAGCGAGCTGCTTGGAGCAGGGCACAGAAGAAGAAGAACATGGGGCTCCCTGTGCTTCTGGCAGCTGCGTGGCAGCGAGCAGATCACGGCCCCAGGAGCTGCGCGCTCATCCTGTGTTACCTCGGGTCCTCGGGTGAGTCACGTCCCGCTGGTCGCACCCTGAGGGATGCCGCCTGCCTCGGAGGATGCTCTGCCGTTTAATGGCCCGGCGACAAATCCTGTCCCCGTGACTCACAGAAGGAACATCGGGATGCGCTGCCTCGGGCTTTGCGCCGGGATCGGCGTGCAGAGGGGGCTCGTGCCGGGCACGAGCACTCCCTGCTCCATCTTGGTGCCGTGTTGCGCTTCCAGGCAACCCAGCCACACAAACACCCTTAAAAAAAAAAATCAATCAGATCTGGAGCATCAATCTATCCCCTTCCCAGCTTGCTACCATGGGACATGGCAGCCCACGCTTGTTCGCGGGTACCTGCCTCCCCTCTGAGCGCATGGCATAAGGATGCTGATGCTACTCGAGTAGGTCACAGAATTTTGCTCCTTCTTGTAACCACGTTGAGCCTTTTACCGCTTCACCCGGTTGGTAATTGCTCTTGAAAAGCCTTGGAAGGGAGGAAATGAGATGAAAAGCCCTGCCAGAACTGAGCAGCACTGTCTGTGCTGCAAGGCAGGAAGGCAGTCATAAAATAGCGGCAGGAGCTGTTGTGTCTGGGGCTGTGGTCACACCAGGAGAGGAGGAAGCCAGGAAGGTTAATTGTGCAATGCTGTTTTTTTATTATTATTATTATTTTCTTGTATTCCAGGTGTACCTGACTGCTGGGAAGACGTACCAGCTCGAGACGAGCCTTACGGAGCTCGAGGAAGGGGCTCAGCACGACGGCGCTACCGACTCGGAGCTGTCGGAGCTGGAGGACAAAGTGGCCTCGGCAGCCGCCCGGGTGCAGCAGGCAGAGAGCGAGGTGAGGGCATGGCCCCGAGCCCGGGCTGGTGGCAGCAAACGGAGCTGGTTGGAGCCTTCCAGGCACTGCCCGTGGTTTGGTTTTGCTTTGTTTTGTTTTGTTTTTTTCCCTCCCCTTAAAGATATCGGACATCGAATCTCGAATTGCGGCTCTGTCCGCTGCGGGGCTGACCGTCAAGTCAGTGGAAAAGGCGAGGAAGAAGTCGAGCGGGCAGGTGAGCGCCGAGGGCTGTGGACAGGAGAGGTCCCAGCCCTGGGGGTGCACGTCCATCGCTGCCTTCCCTGGGCTCGTATTCCTTACGTGCATGAAGGGAGGATTGCGTGTTTCTGGGCGGAAAAAAAAATGTTGCTTTGGAGCTGAGCCTTGGCGTGGGGAATGCTCTCACCAGGGGCTCCGTTCCCTGGCTGGGCACCTAAGGCAGGTTTTTGGGGTGAGCTGCCTAGCGTCCCCATTGCTGCAGTGATGAGTCTAGCTTCCCAGGGTGCTGCCGCAGGTGTCCGTGTGTCACCGCGCCTGGCCTGGGGACAATCAGCGTGTCTCGAGGGGGCTTGCTTTAAAGTGGTGGAAAGGCAGCCTCTGGGGGCACCTCCGTCCCCCCATCCCCTTCCCCACCGCAGACGGCTTCCCCCTGTCTTGCAGGCGATGTCCGGACCTCAGGTCCTCAGGAGGAAGTTCAACAGCCCCCTGGAAATCGCCGGTGAGAGCCGCGGCAGCCCTGGGCGGGTGGCCTGGCCTCCGGGGTGCTTGGTTGTCCATCTGCTGCGTGACTTTGTTTGTGGCACCCCGGTGGCCGTGCCTTCGAAGCCAGCCCTCAGCGCCCCAGTAGAAGACGAACAGAGGAAAGGGGTGGGGGGGAATCATTTAATGCAGAGAAGGAATGGCATTTCCCCCTGCGTGCAGGCAATTTAAAGTTCTGTTTCCCAGGCTGAGGCTGGTAGGTGGAAAGGTCCCCTCTGCTCGTGCTGAGGAGCAGCCACTGCTCTCCTGATGGAAAAGGGCAGGCAGATAAGGGCAGCTCAGGGGACACATCAGCCCCACGAACAGATAGAGGGATGCTCAATCAGCAATGGGCAATGGGACGGCTCCGTCTCCTGACCGCCCTCCCGGTGGGTCAAGGACTTGCAAAGTAGTCCTGGAACAAACTGGTGGCAGAGAAAGGGGGGTGACTGAGCCAGCTCAAGGGAGCGTCACGGGTCTGGGAGGTGACAGCGCCCGTCCTGGTGTCCCAAGCACCTTACGGAGCCCTGTTCCCGCCTGCCCTTGTGCCTCTTCTTCTATCGCAGCTCTCGACGACTCCTTCGACCGCAACTCCGCGTACCGCGGCTCCCTGACGCAGAGGAACCCCAACGGGAGGAGCAGGAGAGCGGAGCGGCTCTTTGCGGTACGCGGGGCCGGCACGGGGACCCTCACTCCCGGCGCCCCGGTCCCGCCGTGCCGGGCGGCAGGAGGGACAGGGAGCGAGCGCGCTGGCCTCGTCCCTTGGGACCGGGTGGCGTGGAGCTGACGCTTTGCCTTCGGTGCCTTGCAGAAGCCCGTGATGGCCCACCTGCCCTGAGGAGGGGGCACCCCCCACCACCACCTCCTTTGGCCGACGACACGAGACCTCGGCACAAAGCCTCGACGCCTTCCCCCCAGCGCTTGCTCTTCCTTCTCCCGCTGCCGTCTCCCCCCCGAAAGCCCGGGTGAGAGGGAAGCCAGGACCCCTGGGGTACAGAAGCGTGGCCGGGTCCTCGCGCAGGAGGACCAGCCGAGGGCTTGTTGGGGATCAGCTTGGCCAAGGATGTCCCCTGTCCCTGCGAGGTCACATCAGCGAGCCTGGGGGTAACCCATCGAGCGGAGCGCAGGGGCTCCTCGCGAGGCTCTCCCCGCTCCGCCTGAGCTTTGCTGATGTCCCTTGGCTCCTGCCAGGTGACAGCAGCACCGGTGACGCCCTCCCCCAGAAACCCGGACTGTTTGCTTGCCTCCCACTTTTGCTTTCTCCAGCTGGAGGCTTCGGAGGAGATTTTTGCTAAAAATTTCGGCTCAGTGCCTGCCGGTCCATGTCCTTTACTTCATTGTGAGCTCCCAAGCAAGTAACACGTAGGCTTGGCTTCAGTAGTCGCAGAGACTCCTAACAGTCCAGAAACCAGTCCCGCAGTCATCCCAGAGCAGCCTCGTAAGGCTGGAGCCTGGAAACTTTTCCGCTCCAGGTGGAACAACACCTGTGTCCTTTTTTAAAATGAAATCCTCGCGGCCTGAAGTCCAGAAGGGAGGAGAGACGCGTTCGTGGCAGTGATGCTGCTCTGTACAGAGCTCACGCTAACGTGACTGATCTCGTTTCGTATAAGGGTCAGTTCCCAAAGATGGAGCCAAGCACGCCGTGCTGCAACTGGCCGAAGGGACGTGAATCGATCGCTCCAGAACGACTGGGCGTTACGGTTTTTCTAACGCTTCTTTCGGGAAAAGATCAATTCCCTTTTTCTAGCAATCCCGAGTTTGGAAAGCGGCATTTTTCCCCGATAAGCTGTACCAAGGGAAGCGGTTTTGCCCTCCTCAACTTGCAAGCAGCTGACGGCGTGCGCGTGCTCCTCGGCGCGGTGCCGCGAGCCCCTCCAGCTGCAGAACCGCTCCCGGACACCGCGACGCCTGGGCCGGCACAAGGGAGCTCCACCGAGGTCTGGGCAAGGATGGGGGGTTCCTGGTGTCACGGTTCAGCCCTCGCCCCTTGCCGTGCCTGGTTTCATCCACGAGCTGAGCCCCTCCATGTGGTCGGCCAGGATCTCAACCCCATGGAGAAGCCCTCGCGGTGAACCCCAGCGGTGGAAGATAAGGCGTCGTTCCGGTTGCAGTTATCCACGTTGTTATTTGCTGGTTTCCTGCCCCATCTGCTTGTGTAGAGATTATATATACATACATGGAGTCATACAATAAAGCCAATGTTGTGTCCAGAACCTATGATCGCTTGCTCCCCTGCAGTGGGGTGGGGCGAGAGCTGGGAGGGCAAAGTGAGAAAGCTCACGGGTTGAGCTGAAGGCAGTTTGGTAGGTACAGCAAAAGCCGCGCACACAAGCAGAGCAAAGCGAGGAATTCATTCAGTGCTTCCCATCGGCAGGCAGATTTCGGCTGCTTCCAGGAAAGCAGGGCTCGTCACACTTAATGGTTTCTTGGGAAGACAGACGCCATCGCTCCGAGTGTCCCCCAGTTCTGTGGCTGAGCGTGACACCCTGTGGCACGGGGTGTCCCTGCGGCCAGCCCGGGCCAGCTGTGCTGGCTGTGTCCCTCCCAGCTCCCTGTGCACCCCCAGCCTCCTCGCTGCAGAGCAGCCCTGGGCTCTGGGTGAGCGCTGCTGGCAGCAACTAAACCATCCCTGTGTTAGCAGCACTGTTCCCGTCACAAATCCAAAACGCAGCACCACACCAGCCACCATGAAGGACATTAACTCCATCCCAAACCAGGACACCAGTATGTGCACCCCTCACTTTAAAAAGCAGAAAGGAGGTGAATCAGTGGCACCAAAGCAGAACTGGGGGAGATGGTGGTGAGCAGGATGGAAATTTGACTCATCAGGTGCTGGTCACAAGCCAGCCTCTCTCCAGAGCCACGGATCATGGGGTTGCTTGAAGTCTGTTAAATAATAGCACTGACCATAGGGTGTTTGGTCCCAGCAGGTGGAGGAGACCCTGCTGAGGGCTGAGTGGGGTCACTCTTTGTCCCTGCCTGGGGCTGTCCTCAGCAGGTGGTGGCCTTCCTCCCCATCCTCCTGCCTTGGGGACCTGGTGGTCCTGTCCTCCTTGCCAGCTCCATGGCTCCGTTGTCTCCTTTGGACAAAATGACCTCGGGTGTTGTGGTCAGTCCAGGTAGAAAGCCAGCACTTTCACTGTCCCACCAGCACAGAGCTGTCCCCATTCGGGGACATTCCTTGAAATCCCAGCAATTCCAGTTTTCCCTGGGGGAGTGGACATGTGTTCAGACCCCAACCATCCTCCTGCACAGGCAGAAGGGGGACCAGCCCTCGCCGAGCACAGCGTCACGGTCTCGCAGAACAAACAGCAGCATGAAGCCACGTCTGGAGGTGGTTTAACCCTTTTAAAACAGTTTCAAACGCCCGTGCGTTCGGAAGCCCCCAGGCAGCCCCGCGCCACGGGGACGAGCCTGCTCGTTTCATTGTCTGATTTCCTAAATGCGCTGCGTGGGAGGGGGGCGAGGGAGAAGCCCGGAGCGGGCTGGGACCCCGGCGCTCAGGCAGGGTGCATGGGGCTGCGTCACCCCCCCAGGCAGGGCGATGGAGGGGAAAACTTCCTCCCGTGCAACGTAACGTCACGTCGGAGAGGTGAGGATTAACATATTCCCGAGCTATCCGCCTCGGCCGGCTGAAGATAAAATTATGGCCCCTTATGAGTCACGAAAATCCCTTTCCTGATTTGATGAGAGCGAGCGCAGGGGGCGGCGGGGAGGGGAGATGCCCTGGCTCTGTCCCCGCCGGGGCTCGCCTCTGACATCAGCACGAAACCGGGCATAAAAACGGTGGCCGGGGGGGACTCCGGCTCAGAGGGCGGCCGCTCGGCTCAGCGGGACGGCACCGGGCGCCTCGACTCGCCTCGCCTGCGCTCGCACCGCGGTAAGTGCCGGGGGGCCGGGACCACCGGCACGGGTGGCCCAGGCAGGGGGGGACACGGGGTTTTTCTCTCCACCTTCGTGATGCTTTTGTCCGCTGGGTAATGGCTTCGAGGTGCTGCTCCTGTCCCCGGGGTGTCACCGCGAAGGGCGTTCAGGATGCGCCCCGGGTTTTCACGTCGGTGGCCGGCCATGCGGCATCCGGCAGCGCATCCCACGTGCCCGCCGGCCAGCGCGACGCCGTTCGCGCCTCCAGCCCTCGCTTGGGTTCAACCCCAGCAAAACCCTCCCCTTTGGGGGGGGTCGATCGAGGTGCCCCGTGCCCTTCGCACCGCAGCCGCTCCGGGGATGGATGGGGATGACTTTCCCACGGCCGGTGCCACGGCACGGTCACACTCTCTCCATCACCACCCGGAGCGAATCCACCGGTTGCGTCCCCGCGGTGCCACCACCGCTTCGCTCCCGCGGCTGCCTCGGGTGCCGCCATCTCGGTGGCATCCCCGGGGACGGGACCATGTGTGCCCGCAGGCTGGGATCACCATCGCCGTCGCCGCTCTCGGGCCGAGCCGCCGGGGATGAAGCTGGGGGCCGCCTGCCTCATGTGCCTGCTGCTGGCCTGCGCGGCACTGCCCGCCGCCGCCGCAGCCCGCGTCCGCGAGCGCTCCATGGAAATCAGGAGTAAGGAGAGCAGGAGTAAGGGACCCCCCCGAGACACCCCCTCACCGTGAATTTCGGGGGGATGGAGGGAGCGGGTCAACGCACGGGTTGGCTTTGCCTTTCGGCCAGCCTTTAGCACCTCTACCCCACTCCCCCGGGGCTCGCTTTCCCCCAGGGGGGTGCAATGCCCCCTGTCCCCCCCCTCATCGTCCTGATGCCTCCTTGCCTCTCGTTGCCTTGCAGACCCGGACATCGACCCCTCCTGGTACACCGGCCGCGGGATCAGGCCGGTGGGGCGATTCGGGCGACGGCGAGCCTTGGGAGAAGTTGGCCAGCCCGGGGGGGCCGGCCTGCGGCCAGCCTGCGCCCCTCCGCGCCCCCAGCCCCCCCGGGAGGAGCGAAGCGCCTGAGCTGAAGATGGGGGACACCAATAAAAGCCCTTTTCCTCTCCTCCTGCCCGGCCCAGCCTCTCTGCTCCGGAACCGAGCGCACTGGGGGTGCTCAGGGTGGGGGGGACACAGGATGTGAGCCCAAATGTTGCTGATATTGGCTGAAATTAAGCCCCCACCCCACTTTCCCAGGTGAATCCTCTGGGGTCCCCGCAGCATGCCAGTGCCTGTGGGTGCCCACACAAGCCCCTCGCCTCACTGCTGAGCCCCATTTTGTGGCATGGGGAGAGCACGTGGGGCCCCGTCCCTTGCCCTGTGCCCCCCCCAGCCCCACCACCAGCATCCTCTCACAAGCTGGGTCCCCACAGCCAGGCCGCTTGTACCCGCTCCCCAATTTGGGGGCGAGAGTGACAGGGGTCCCCAAGAGCAGCCTGAGGGTGGGACGGGGAGGGGATGAGCACCCCACAGCCCCATCCGCTGGGACTGGGGCTGCTTGGGGAGGGAAGGGTTAATCTCAGGAGGGAGAGGGCAGGGGGTGAGTGGCAATTAGCCACTAACGAATTAGCTGCCTAATTAACGAAGGGGATTTAGGCAGGAGGAGGCAGCAGCCTTGGGTTTTTGCTGGCAGGAGCCCCCCATCCCACCCCCAGGTGGCTCAGCACTGGGGGTGCATCGCAGGTGGGTGCTCCCCGTGGGGCGCTCCTGTGTGGGGCACTGGGGGGGCTCTGGGGGCCTGGCAAAGGGTGCCGCAGCCCTCTCCTCTCCATGGGAACATCGTCAGGGTGTCCACTGCCTTGTGGCTGAGCTCAGCCCAGCCAAGCCTTGCCCACGGGCTGAGCATCGCTGTCGGCGTGTACCCCAAAATTCAGCTGCGGTGCCGCCCCACGGGTGGGGAGCCCCACGGGTGGGGAGCCCCTCACCAAGCGCTCTGGGGGAGGAGGACGTGAGAGCAGCCTGCCCCGCGGGAATCCAGGCTCCTCCGAGGCGATTTGGAGCGCTGCCGGGCTCCGATCCCTGCCGCCTCCAGACCTTTGCGGTCCCCACCGGGGGGGCCACGCGAAAAGGACGCGGTGAGGGCGATCCGCTCTTTATTCGCGCCCGCTTCACCCCGCGAGCGAAAACCCCCATTCCCAAACGGGACGGGACGTGGAGGAGCCGACGGGCGGCTGGTGGCAGCCCCGTCCCTGGCACCGGCGTGGCGGTGGGGGCCGGTGCGTGACCCCCGGCCGAGGACCCCCCGCGGGTGTTCGCTCGCAGGGGGGCGAGCAGCAGGGGTCGTCGGTCTGCGGCCACCGGTACCGAAAGCGCGAGGTCGGGTCCTGTCCTCCCCGGCGCCGTGTGTCCCACGGGGAGCCCGTGGCCCCTCAGATCCGGCAGCACCCCGTGCTCGGCCGCAGGTCCGTGAGCTGCCCCCGGCGTGGGGCGGGTGCCTTGTCTCCTTCCCGCTTCAGCAGCTCTCGGGCTGGGAGGGGGGCACAGAGGCAGAGGGCATCACCCCTCCTGCCCTCGCTGCGGGCCCGTGGTTCCCCTGCCTCGGCTCCCACCTGGAGCCATCCCACACCTACCTATGGCCATGAAGATGTCCTTTACTTGGTGGTCGGATTTCGCTGACGTCTCCATGAAGAGCAGGCTCCTGCTCCTTGCGAACTCTTCCCCCTCCTAGGAGGAGAAGAGCAGCGTTATTTCCCCTGCGCCCAGGGGACCCGCGGGGGACAAGCAGGGCTCCTGCCCATCGCCCAGCCACGGGGAGACCACCGGGGGCTCGCAGCGGGGAAGGAGGGGACCCGGCGGGCGCTCACCTCGGCCGTGACCTCTCGCTCCGCAGCCAGGTCCGTCTTGTTGCCCACCAAAGCGACGACGATCTCATCGGGGAGGAACTCCTTCTCCAGCTCCGTCAGCCACAGCTTGGCCCTGGTGAGCGTTTGCTGGGGAGACAGAGACAGAGGCACCTGGTGCGGGGGCTTCTGCAGGAGCCCCCAGGCTCTACAGACACTGGGCCACCCGGACGGGGACGGCTGTCGGCACGTCCTGGTGGGACATCATCGGTGTTTTGTGGAGCTTTCTGCTCCACCAGCGACAGCAGCGTTTCGGAGCAGCCGGGCTCGGTGTCCCCCATCTCACCTTGTCGGTGATGTCGTAAACGAGGAGGGCGGCGTGGGCACCCCGGTAGTAGAGGTGGCAGACGCTGTGGTACTTCTCCTGGCCGGCCGTGTCCCAGATCTCAAACTTGACGGTGGCCGCCTCCAGGCGGATCACCTGCGTGAGGAAGGAGCCTGCGGACGAGATGCGCGGTGGGAGCGCGTTCGCTTACGGCGAGCGCGGAGAGCTCGGGTCTGCCCGAGGGGCCGAGCGTGGCCGTACCCATGGGTTCTCCTGCTCCCCACCCCACCCAAGGAAGGTCTCCTGGGCAGAGCCACCAAGCTATTGAAGCCGCTCACTCACATCCCACGGTTGGCAGCGACTCCTTGAAGCCGTTCTTCACGTATCGGTAGGCAAGGCTTGACTTCCCCACCGAGGTGCTCCCCAGCAGGACCACCTTGTAGACGTAGGTGGGACCGTTCCCCCCCGGGGAGGTGCCCGCCACCGCTTCCTGCGCCATCTCCTGCAAGGAAACCAACTCTGCCCAGACTGTGCCTGCAGCCACCCCAGGTCCACCAGCTGAGCCTCCTGCACGGCTGTGGGGCGAGCGTGGTCGTGACTTCAAATTGAATTTAATAGCTCAACGCATCGGCCACTGCCTTGGGCTATTGGTTATGACCAGAGGGTGGAGATCTTTAGGATATCCAACCTAAATCTCCCTGGTGTATGTGGAGAGCCGAGGCCCTGAGCAGCGAGTTCACATCCCGGGTCCATCTCCCAGCCCCCTGGGGCTCCCCCGTCTTACAAACGCCTCTTGTTCCTGCGTGCTGCCTGTCCCTTCATTTTGGCCTCTCCCCCTGCAATCCGGCAGGCTCCAGACCTTTAATTTTCCTCCCTTCCCCAGCTGCTTCCCCCCTGTAATCAAGGCAGGCTGTCATTAGGCTGAGAGGGACACGGTCAGGAGAACATCATCCTCTTGACCCTCTCCACATCCCTGTGCCCCGACGCTTTTCTGTTCTATCGCCTAAAACCAGCCCTGTCCCTGCAGTCTGAGCACCCAGAGTTTACCCAAGTTTTCCCATTTCCCTCAACTATGGGAAGTGTGAAGAGGGGTCCCGGGTGCTGCATGGTTAGGTTCCGGGGGGGTTCTGCTCCATGAGAAGGGCTTTCGGCCCCTTAAACACATGGGGCTGTGTCTTCTCCACCGGCTGGACAGCCCAATGATGAGGATTGGGGTCACGGTGCAGAATAGCTGGTTATTAGGTGGGTTATTATTGCTTTTAAGCAGGAAAAAAAAAAAATAAAAAGATAAAAATGCAGCATGAGGCTGGGCTCCCTCTGGTATTTATTACCTACCCTTGTCTCTTTGCAGGACTGGAAACACGGCTCTGCTATCCTTTCTGGGCAGCCGTGTCAGCTGCCATAGGTAGTGCCCCAAAAAAACTGTGCAGGAAGCTGGATGAAAAACCCTGCAGATTGTCTTTTAAGCCCTCTTACTCATTATTTCACGTTATTTCTTAAAACACACCTGGAAGCTATCTCGATTTAACCCTAGCAGATTGCACTGACGCTTGAATGAAGCTCACTCGCCAATTACTGCAATTGCTGGAAATTTCCCTGCAAACTTTTCATAATGGCAAACAGCTATTAGAGACGGGGAGCTTTGCCAAAGCTCATCTTAAACAATTTCTTTTGCACGTTAAGAGGGTGCAGAGGGTGCATCTCCCTTGTCACCGGAGGAGAACGGCAAGAAAGCAAAGCAGGTAGTTTTGTTCTGACTCAAGTCCTGTTCTCGCACCCAGGGGCTGTGCTGGGTGCAGGTAAGGCTATCCTGACCTTCTGCAGCAGCGAGAGGTCCGGGGTCCTGTGCCCCGAGAGCCCAGCCTCGCTGCTTGCAAAGCAAAGCTGCTCGCGAGCGTGCCTCGGGTGCTCGCAAACAGCAGGGAACGGGACTTTAAGCGGAATCCTCTCAAACCGGTGTTTTATGGGCTGGTGATATAAACCAGAAACATGAGGCGGAGTAGGTATCTGAGCTGGCGTGCAACAGCAAGGGCTTGGCATGTGCCACTCAATAAATTGGTATCTCTGCACTGTTGTTAACCTGGGAAGGGGGGTCCTGGTATATTTACTGCTGGGGGTAGGTCCTTTATTGCCAAAGAACACCATTGGGGGGGAAAGGGAAAGGGAAGGACACCTTTGGGGATGGAAGCACTGACAAGTGTCATTTAAGCCTCCATTTAACTTCCTGGGAAATTAATGTCTAACGATGTCTAACTGATGTCTGAGCCTCTCCACACCAGAAGCTCTCAGAAGATGCCAAAGCCATTGGAGACATTTGCTGGGTTTCTGCAGGGACGTAGCAGCAAGCAGGAACCACAGCTCCTGGGAACACGCAGGACCCCAGTGCCACGGGTGTCACTCTGCCCAGGTGTCTGTCATTCTGCAGCATCCAGCCCTGCAAGCTCAGGAAATGGGATTTTTTTTTTTCCCCGGATGGCACTAGCACACCTGCGTCCCCAGTTCATTTCTGCTGGCATTAAGTCTGTGGCAGTCACCTGCCGTGCGAGCGTGCTTAAGGAAAGCTTACCAGGGGATAGGAAAACCTGAACTGCAAAGACACTTTAATGTGTAAACATCGCTAGGTTTACATAGCGCTGATTTCTCAACGCGATCGGCTCTGCTCTGAGCTGTGGGGAGCAGAGCCTGGCTCCTTAATCACCCAGTTGGTGAAATAAGCAAGCAACAAGCAGAGATATCCCCCCCTTTATGGCTGGGATCTGGGGCTGCTTTCTCACGGGAAGACACAAATCCCAGGAGTTTTTTGGGGGAAAGGCAGCTGGGAGGTGGCAGAGGAAGCGGTTACCTGTCTGCAGCCTTGCTCTCCTCCGGCGCAGGGGTCGGGCAGGATGGGAACGGCCTCGACGGAGGGGAACGACCTCCTCCGACCTCTGGGACTGCCTCCTCGCCGCAGGAAAATAAAAGCGAAACTCAGGCAGGAGCGCTGGTGGCTCCCAGAGACCGGTGCCGAAGTTGAGAGGTGAGCAGGGATCCGTGAACCTTAAACCCTCCCGCTGGCCGGGCGAGGTTGGGCCACAAACCCTGCCCTCCGCGCTCCTTCCGTCCCCGCTGTCCCTTGTCCCTGCCGCGGGTGCCGGGCTTTTTCCCGTCGGCTTGGTGGCTTTTCCTCGGAGGTGCCGTGAGCTCAGCCAGCATCACAGCCTGCATCCCGCAGCGGAGATTCGGGCGCCGGGAAGGGTTGGGTACAAGGCAGGCCGGAGCGACGGCGTGCCGGGGATCCAGCCATAGCAGGGTTTTATAACACGGCAATTTCTGCTGACGCAGGTCAGACTTCTCTTTGGTCTCGTGCCAGGATGTGGGCTCAGATAACTCGGACCCGGGACTGCCAAAGCGATTTGTTTTTCGGGAGCTGGTGGGAAACGACACACCCGCTCCTCCTGCAAAGCGCTTTAGCAGACCAGCCGGCGAGGCGCAGACAAAGCGAGCGAAAAAACTGAGCACTTGGGCTTTTCCTGCCTTTTAATTAAACTAATGGCTGGTTACCACAGGCGGCTGGGGCTGGGCGCTTTGTAGAAAGCTCTTGTTGTTAAAACTCTCACATCTTAATGGGGAAAAAGCACAATGTGTAAATGTATTGGGATAACCGGTCTGGAGTGAGAACAGGAAGATCTGCAGATCACTAAAAATCTAAATGGAGATAGCTTTTGTGTTTCTAGCACTAACCTCACGATATTTAACGTCTTTCCTTCAAGCGCCAGCTCTTAAAGCTTTCTGGAGGGGCAACAGCCTTTGCAAATCCTAACCCTAATGGTTACAGGAGCAGGGCGAAAAGCAGAGCCCTGAAAGGCAGCTTAAAAACACTTATCCCTGCTTTGCAATGAGGAGCACGTCTTGTGACCTCCGAGGCCTGACTGCTGGGGCTCGGAGACTTCCCATTTGTGTGACGAAGCACCACTTCCAGACAGCCAAGAGCTGCACGGCTGTCGTACGGAGCAGTCCCCCCGCTACTTTGAATCAGTTCCCTGAATCCACGTGAGTAATTTCGGTCTGCAAGCCAAACGAGAGCGGATTTCCCTTTGTTCGGGAACGCGTCCCAGCACCGACCCCGCTCCAGCGGCTCGAGCAGACCCGCGCACGCCTCCGGAGAGCGGAGCTCCACCTGCACGCAGCTTCTCTGCCAGAGGGCAGGAAAGCGTTTCCTCCCCACGTCCCCTCCCATCAGCTTCACCCAGGCTGGAAAGGATCCGGGGAGCCTTTGAAGAAGATTCCTAACAACCCTGTGAAATCCCAAACCGTCTGAGGCTGGTATAATTTTTTCAGCCCAGAAGCAGGAGGGGTGCTCCCATCCCTCGCCCGCAGCTTGTTTCACAACAAGCTGACTTACAGCATTATTTTCTTTTTTTTTTTTTTCCAGGGCTTTGGGTAGATCAGTTCCTTAGCGAGAATCTCAGTGTGGCCCCGTGAATGGTTGGCACGGCAGAGGGGTAGAAAAGTATTTGGGGTTTGGGCAGGATTGAGATGCTAGGGCATGAATTCCTTAAGCTGGGATCACTGCAGGACGCTTCCCATCCCAAACATAAACCTGATGGCTCCAACAAAGCCCGCTCGTATCTGTATATTCAGGATGCTTACTGGCCTGGGGAACATCATCAAATTCATTTTAACTTTTGGAGGTATGTTCCCCATCTGCAAGGATCTCGTGCTTATAATGCTCCTTGAGTGTCTCACCCATGGGCGATGCCGAAAGGCAGGCTGGTCCCATTCACCCTCTGCTTTGGACCTACATGCTATGGCAGTGTCACGCACCTGAACTAAGCACCGAATTCTTGGTAGAAAACTAGGCTCTCCATCCCGGCCAGGAGGCTCTGGAGCCTTATGAAAGGATCACTTTTTAGCTGCTGAGAAGCTTCATTTCTGATTTGCACCGCTGCATAAGCACCCATGCTCTCTTATTTTCATCCCAGTCTCATCTGCCTGAGAGGAGGCAGATGCTTTTGTCAAGGGCTTTTATAAAAGGTGTTGGCTTAAGTGAGACGCTGGCACAAAGCACTGGCTGGTGGGAGTGCCCCTGGGTCCCTCGCAGGCCAGGGGACGTGCCCTCGGGTGGGCACGGTCTCCTGGATGGGACCTTCTCCAGCTCCAGACCCACTAGAGGGCACAGCTCGTCTATGATTTCAGACGATGGGGATATCTGCTCCCGAGTCTCATTTCTGAACCAGGCGACAGCAGGCAGCGAGGGTGATGGGACGGACAGACGGACGGCGATCTGTCACCACAACTGCACCCAGACCGCCGGCTTTTCCCCAGGAGGGCTCTGTTCTCCAAACAGATGGGACGCGATTAATGTTTCGTGCATGCTGCTGTAGCATCAGGGAGCCGGAGCTTTTTCGCACAGTCTGCTCACCCGCTTCTCGAGCACGCATCTGTCTTGCTGTCCGGGATGCTCAGGGTCAGACCTCCTTCGGCAGCGAGCGGTTTGCAACTCAAGAGGGTGACTACGTCCAAACGGGATCAGCGGAGCGCCCAACACAAAGCTTCTCTGCTGGCTTGTGCCTCGTTCAGCCGTGCTCACGCAGCGAGCGGTCTCACACCTGAAATAAGCCTTTCTGGTAAAAATTGGGCATTGGTTGCTTTTCTGAGGATAGGGGTTGTCTTTAGTTTTATGCTTGCCTGACGTAATTACACCACAAGACCTCGGAGGAGAGCTCTGGCCACAGGGGTGGTAGGGATCAAATATTCCAGCCCAGCAATGCATGACCCGAGCACCCCAAAACCACTTGCAGACCTTCCCCCTCTGCTCCATTCTCAGCCTTTTTCCTTGGAGGAGCTGCGGCATTTCAGTAGTGCACGGGGATGCCAGAACAGGTCAAAATAAAACTCCTGGAGTCACCATGCAAGAATAACTCCAAGAATCTCTAATTTCTGGCTCTGCCTGCTGCAAGTTGCCTCTCCGTCCCTGTTTCTGTGAGTAAAAGGAGACACGAGGACACCGACCTTTCTGGGGTGGTTTGGGAGCTCCCGCAGGGCTCTTTTTCGGTGGCTGTGTAGTTGGCTCCTCCTGACTCTGACTGCTGCAAGGAAACATTAGCTCATCCATACGAGCAGTGCAAATCGCCCCGGGTTTAAGGAAGAGCTTCAGGGTTGAAAAAGCAGCAGCATCCAGTTCTAAGGGTACTACTTTGAGTTGAAAATCAAGACTACAACCTCGGCTTTGCCACTTGCCCGCTGCCTGCCCATGGGGAGGGTTACTTTTTCTCCCTGACCTGTATCTCCTGCTCCCCTTGGCTGGTCCACTCCATTCACACGTGCTCCCCAGTGTGATGCCCAGTGCAGGGGTCTCATCTCCACTGAGGCTCCCAGGAGCTGGTGAACAAACAGGAAGACCTCGTGTTGCTTAGAAATTGTTAATTGCTTAGCTTCAGCTTTAGTATTTTTGGGCTCCTGAAATCCCTGACTACTTGTGAATGTTGTTCCTCCCTTTTCTTTATGATGTTTCGGGAGTACAGCCGTGGTCCCAGCATCTCTGCCCAGCTGAACACTGTCTGTGCCTCTTGCTTGGGCACCTCCTGCCCGTTGTCCTCTGTTTTGCACAGGGACAGCTGGCCGTGACCACACTCCTCAATTTGGCTGGTCTGACATAGAACAGCCACAAATACCCAGGTATGTTTCGACCACCCAGATTGCACCACGGGCACTGCTGTCCACCTTGTCTCTTGCTGTGCAACAGGCTGAAGAAAGTGCCTGAAAGCACAAGTGGCTTCTCCTTTCTTTCTGCTGCTCCTGGGGAATGTGGAGGAGCAGAAACAAAGATGCATTATTTGTACTGGAAAGGCACTGTGAAACTTTTCTGGCTTTATAGTAGAGACCAAAGCACAGAGCTGGGGCTGCTAGAGCTGCTTTCAAGTTCCACCTGTACAGACAGAAGTCGCAGCGATCTGGGTAGAGCCACATGAGCTCAGTAGTTATGGTGGCCTGGAAATTCTCATTTGCTTTTGCAGAAAGCTGCACATCTATGGTGCATGTGTGTGCAGACGTTTTGGAAAGTATGAGGTACATGATGGATAGCACCTGAATTCTGCAGTTGACTTGTGCTGTGGTCTGGTGGCTTTAGGGCTCTGGGCTCCTGGAAGCCCACAGCAGCCACAGACCACTGCTGACCTGCTGTAAACTCTCAAAATGCTATATATAGGCTCTGATGGGCTGCCCCTGGAACGGCAGGCTTTCCGAGAGCGAGCACTGCCCGTCATCCTGATGCTGTTGCAAGCCAACACTGCATCTGCTGTGAGCTCCGGCTAGCTGGACACCAGTGAAGCTCTGGTCAGATTTAGACAGCTGGTGATGGGCATGCAGGGCCCAGGGTTAATGGTCGGAGAAATGTGGCTTTTGTTACGACCTTGCCTAAGCGATTCTGGCTCCCAGACCAGCTGTAGGACAGACATCTCGTCTCTCCGCACTGCCAGCTTCAAAGGAACCAGTCGCTTGTGTGCGAGTATATATAGCGCGCCTTGCCTTTGGGATTGCTATTTTGGTTTAGCCAGTCTTGCTAAAAATGAGCAGAGTCCATCTGTGGTCCTGACTCTGCTCGTGCAGCACCAGTCATCTTACGTGCTCCTTTGAGCAGGGCTCCGAAATGCCCTGGGTGTTTCGGAGACTGATGGTTTGGGGAGCTTCAGGCACGCTTTGAGAGAGGTGGGCATGCTGCCTCTCGCTGAGCAAGCTGGCCTGGCCCCTGCTAGCAGGACAGGGGATGCAAAGCCTCAGAAACAGGCTGAGGCTCTTCTATTTTTACAAGGTGATTTGTTTTGAGAAGAAACATCTGAAACCAAGGTAAGCACGGTGAATTCAAAACAGTTGGTCCCTCAAGAGGTCACAACAAATTATGTTTATGGCCTGCAAACAGTCTCGTTTGCTCTCAAATCACTTTAAAGGTGCTTTTAAAAAAAGTGTGGTGTAGCAGAAAGCCAGGGTCCAAGAGGATCTTCTCAATAACACAGACGAAGGCTGTTACTGCTTTAACCCCCCCACCCTCGCTGACAGGTATATGATGTGCTAAGGCAGGCACAGCCAACCTGTTGGGATTGCTCACAACAACTCAGAGCAAAAGCTCATGCTGAACACAGAAGAAGCCATTGTCTGCACTAAGGTCCAAGCTGGGAGCTGTTGTGGGCTGGTGAATGCCGGGGCTGGTCACCCCTCTCGCTGGAAGGAGGTGGCTGGCAAGTCTTGCAACCAGGACATCCTCCCCCTTTGCTGGAGGCTGTTACCCTCAGGATAAAATCAACAGGAGTGCGAGTGTCTGTATCTCACAGCTCTGTAGCACAGGTGAAATCCACCTCTAGATCATCCTTGGATGGTGGATACTGTGCTAGAGAAGCTGCAGACACAAGGCTCTCTTGGGAGCTGGGCAGGAGGCCCTGTCTAGAAGCTGCCCCAGGCAATCTGAAGGTGGTAGCTGACATCTCCTGCAGTCTTGAGAATAGACCTCTGGATGCCACGCTGGAAAGGGATGGGTGCTTCTTAGCCAATGTACAGCTGCCTGCTAAATCCATCTAAGATCCCTGGACAAAGCGATATATGAAAGCAAGCCAATTCCAGAAAGCTGAATTACAGACTTGGGAATTATACTGAGAAATGTTTGACTGGGTGCACCACTCATGTCTATTTTATGTTTTTCCCTTGCTACCTTCTAGGAGCTTTAAGGGTTTCATCATCTCTGAGAGGACAACAGAGCATCACCCTTCTGCAAGTGATCTCAAACCCCACTCTGAAGGGGGCTTTGGAAGGGGTGGTGTGGGCTGGGGAAGATGGGGGCTTGCTGATCCTGGCTTCAACACTGGGCCGGAATTTCTTTCCTTTTTCCTTCTTTACCTTGGCTCCCTCTTTGCAGTGGGAAACATTGGGCCTTGTGTTCTCCTCCCCTAAGCTCCATGACAGGAATATTCTTTCTGGCTTAAGCAGTCTTTCCTACTGTCTGCAACAAACACTTCTGAGCCTCTTCCACCCCTTCGCAAAAGCGTTCACCATGCCTGTGCTGTTAAACTGGTAAGCCCTTGTTTGCATTATGGTTCTCACAGAAAACATGTGGAAGAAGTGAATCACAAGGGCCTGGCTTTGAACAGGAATGCCTTTTCTCAGCATCTTGGGTTTTGCTGTTCCTCCTCTTCTGTGCCTGCAGTAATGTCATGAACTGATGCAATAAGATCAACTGGAGTTCACCTGCTGAAGCCCAAAGACCCGTGGTAGCCCGCTAACAGCCATACGGGCAAGGTTTGTTGCTGCCGCAACAGAGCGTTAAAAAGTCATTTTGTCAGTCTTGAGAGGAAGAAGGGTCATGCCTTCGTTAATGAAAGAAAGATTGAGCTCCTCGCTGTTGCCCTGGTAGGGAGCTATGACATATTTGGAGGATTAGTGGTGTTGTAATGTTGAACAGCTCACTTAATGCTGAGCCTCAAAACTGAGCCTGTTGTGAACTGCTTCGGGCTTCTGAAATGCTAGTCTTCCTGTATTAATTATTAACATTGCTAAAACACTCCAGAGATTGGCTTGGAAACATTAAACATGCTTAATATTAATGGGTCCCAGATGATAAGTGATGGTGAACATCAGAAGTTGTTAAAGACCGAGGAGGGAAAATAACTACCGAATACAATAAACATTTTCAGTATCAGTGAATCACAAGAAATGCTTTGCCTGCTACCCATCTGAAGGGACAGCTCACAGAGTCCACACACTTGAAATGAGACTTGACTGGTCACAACAGTCGCTGGAAGCATCGGGACTGCCGGGATGCAGTGAGCCGTGAAACGTCAGCACCTCCTTACACCCGAGAGGAGCCGAGGCTGGTGCAGGCAGCTGCCTACCTACGCTGGTCACCTGTTGGCCTCCACCAACTCAAAACTTGTTTAGGAGTTGCTAGAATAGTTCGCTTACCCAACCTTCGTGTTCTCTTCCCCTCGGCTGGATGCAGAGCCTGGCCCGGGGGACGCCCCGCGCGGCTCCAGCCCACCTTGCCAAGAGAGCTGCATGCAGACTGCTGCCTCTGGTTGGGACTTCAAAGAGCTGGCTCCTGGAGGATGCGGAAACAAAGGGAACGGTTCTGTGAAATGGAGACATCGTTATCTAACAAGGTGCAGGTTTTGCAGCGTTTTGCACGATTAAAGCACTTTGGGGCTGCTTTTTTGCCAGTAGGGTATCGCGTGTTAAGGAGATGGACCCTGACCTCTCTGATAAATTTGGTGGCTCCTGGCCAGCTGGCTTCAGCTATTAGCCTGGGACAGGCACATACTTCCAAAGAGTGATCACATATGGTTTGTTCCCCTAGGAAACCAGGCTAAAAACGGCAATAGGCGGCACCTTTCTATGCAAAGGGCTGCAGAGGAGTTCACTGACAGCCAAAAACTTCTCCCAACTCAGTAATCTCCCCCAGAAGTGTTTCGTTTGTCTGTGTTCACGAGACGGTTGTAATGAACACAACTGCAAGTGGTTTGCCAGTGCTTGGAGAGAGAAATATTTAAGTAATGTTGTCTAGCACAGACTTGGAAAGCTAGTGTGGGTGTGAACGTAGGTTTATTTTTGCTGGAGTCCCCACCCAGATTTTGGATGTATAGCACAGTCATGTTCACGGGGCGTTTTATGATGGGGTCTGTCCCTCCCTGCTTTGCAGTGGGCCGGCGGCCACGTGGTGTTGTTGCTTTTTTCAGGTCACGTCTGAATGTTTGGCTGGTTTTCAGCTGGTTCTCAGTCTCATGCACTGGGTGTTACGGGCGTGGTCTGTAAATGCACAGGAATAGAAATTATTTCATCTGTCTGAGCCTGAGCAACCCCGCTCAACGCCAGCCGCTGCTGGAAGAGCAGCGAAGCAGCAGTGCTGTTATGCGGAGGTGAATCGACTCATCTGCTGCCAACGAGCCAGGAAGGAACGAAGATGCCTCAGGGGGGGCAACCATTATCTGCTATTACCTAGAGCAGCTCCTTTCATAATTGAAAAATGTATTAAAAATTATTTTGGGAACTTCTAATTAGTTTTGTGGAGCCACTAATGTGCTCAGGATGTTTCAGAAACTTTAGTAACTGCCCAGAAAGAGGCCACCGCGGAGAAATCTGTCTTTCCTGCCTTTCCTCTCAGCCACTGCTGCCGCAAGGTCAGGGAGGATGAAAACTTCTGCAGAAATTGAGGTTGAGCAACGAAGGTGGTGTCTGACAAGTTCCTGGGGAACTCCCCCTGACAGTGCCCAGCCCTACATGATTTAAAGCTGGAAACCCTGCAATAAGTGGCTGTACACTGAGTGGCTGTCTTTAGGGGAATGTACAGCTAGGAAAGCCTGAAGGCAAAAGAAAGAAAAAGCAGAAACTTGTGGCTAAGGCCATTCTGTTCCTGCCTTTGGCATCTGTTTCCAAGCCATTCAGCCGGCTATGGAATTTGATGGCTTGTAGATGCTAGCACACATTTTCCTCTCTGTCCAGTTCGGGATATTCAGTGCCTTTTTGTTACTGTTTTTTTAATGTAGCTGAAATGAAAGCATTCTGCGGCAACTCAGTGTATTTGGGAAAAATCTTCTTTTAATTGTTTCTACAGTTGGCGAGAAAACTTAACTCTAGAGAATTTGACAGCTCTTGCCCGACTGTTTTGGCTCTTTGTTGATGGAGAATAGAGGAAATAATTCCTTCACGTTCCTACAGGGAAGGATCAGAAGGCCATAATAATTACTGCTGCGGAAAAGCTGACAAGGAAATTGCAGAGGATGGTAATTGGTGTGGGGCTTGGATGGGGTGCAGGAGCTGACTGATGGCTTGGGGTGCACCGAGGGGCAGAGGGCAGGGAAGGCACGCTGAGCAGATGAGTCACTCCCAAACGCCATTCGTCTTTCCCTGTGCATGGAAAAACGGGAATGCTAGGGATGCTAGGAAAATCTGTTATGACTTAAAATCAGGTGCACCTTTAACTCTAATGCGCTGTAATATCTGAAGCATTCTGTCTCCATTTTGTCTGATGTTTTCTTACCGGTATCTTCTTTCACTTCCGAGTTTAGGCAAACTTCTTCATTTCAGGAAACTATAATGACCTGCCTTCCTGCCCTAGTGGTGATTAGCACAGCTGGAGTCTGAATCCTTTAGCACCAGCATGGCTCGTTTTAGGTAAGCCAGGAACTGTTAGCTGTCTGCTGCTGTTCTGGGTGACCGGGAGGTGACAGGAGATGGGGCAGTGATGCACAGCTTCAGTACATAACGCAGAAACATGAGACATCAGACACAGGAGCTCTTCTTTCTGGTATTAGGTGGCTGGAACAGTTCCCTGAGAAAAGACACGGCAATTTTTAATTTTGCTGTAAGATAGGTGAATGGAAAATACCCAGTCCCTGACAGGCGCGAAAGATCTCTAGAAGCAAAGCATGGTTAAGTCCGCTGGCACTTGAGAAGGGGGATGTTTTTCCTCTAACTTGCGCTTTGGATGAATCTGGATGGATTTCCATAGGGACAACAAACGGCTCCTCCTTCCCCCTCTTCCACCCCAGCTATAGAATTAAACGGTGAGGTGGTGTTCACATCAGCTTTTCCAAAATGATGTTCACACACCATTTTACGGAACGGTAAGACTAATTAGTGCAAACGCTCAGTCCGCTACAAACAATTGGCATTTTCAGACCATGTGTTGTGGCTATGTATTACTGCAGTCCAAAGCAGCTCGAGCTGAAGAAAACCTGGAGGGCCTGCTTGGAAAATGTGGCTCAGCTGAACTCCGGAACATTTGGGAGCGGAGCGGATGAGGCCACACAGCATGGAGCAGACAAACCACGGGGAAATCAAACAAGCAGGAAGCATCCAGCCCTTGTAACAAGGCCACGTGATCCCTTGCTCTCATGTCTACACGCTGTCGGAGAGGCAAGGACACCGCCGCGGTGGCAGAAGGAATGCTTTCATACATTAATCACGAAGCGATGCAGAGCCAGCTCCTCAGCGGCTTCAGCTGATGTCATGCATTGTTTCCGCCGAAGCTATCCCGATTTAGTCCCGCTGAAGGACTAGCTAGTTCAGACGGCATCTATTTTTATTTTTTTTTTGACAGATTTAGAGGCAGCATTCCCAGATGAAATATGCATATTGATCTCTTGCCTGCCTCTGGCCCAGGCTCTGGGAGGAAAAGGCGTGGGGTGCAGGGCTTGCCTTGGAGGTCTTGTTGCAGCAAGGTCCTGCCTTGAACCCCTTGGAATGGGTTTTATCCCCACAGCGCTTGATGTAAGTGAAAAGGTGAGTGCCGGTAGGCCAGGTGGAAGAGATGCATGATGTATTT
The DNA here is from genome assembly GCA_013399115.1 of Anseranas semipalmata. Lineage (NCBI taxonomy): Eukaryota > Metazoa > Chordata > Aves > Anseriformes > Anseranatidae > Anseranas > Anseranas semipalmata. The sequence goes on from VXAA01002950.1 coordinate 505,131, forward strand.
TTAGAAGGTTCCTATGAAAACAGCCCGGAGCTCTCTTAAAACTTAGCTTTACACGGCGAGAGGGGAAGCCAGGGGAAGAGAAGCAGCCAGATTTTGCAACTGGCTGGGGCAGGCTGGGAGAGCAGACAGCGGTACAGATTGCAAACAGCAGAGCGTGGCGTGCCTTCGCTGTGAGCCAGGCGCTGCCATCAGCTGCTGTGCAGCAGCCTGGGATAGGCTTGGCTCCCTGCAGCTGCAGCTGCTGCGGAGCTGGCTCAACTCTGCTTCGCGCCGAAACACCGAGCCGTGCTGTGTCTGCTCCTAATTAGATTAGGTCCGCAGAGGCTGCCTGGAGGGAGTTCCCATTTTAGCCCAAGACGGGCAGTTTTCAGCAAGCTCAGTGATGGTTTGTAAACTGCAAGTAAGTTCCCTGCCTTGCAGGGTAGCAGAGAGCTTGCATGATTGCATGGTTGGGCTTACACCACCCACACAGGAGCATCAGGGCGGCCAGGACAACCTCTCTGGGGCCGCTGCAGTGCCAGCCGTGATGGATATCCGTGTCCCAAACTTCGTGGCAGGGCAGAGAGCCTGCAGTGCTAGTGTCTGCAGCCAGACACTCATGGTGATGCTTACCACTGTTTTTGGATGCGTGTCCAGAACTTTGGCAATAAGCTTGTGATTTCCAGACTGTTATTATATGTGGCCTATAGCTTTTGTGCTAACTTGGCTCTAAACTTTACACGGAATCATCCCCAGCTCCTCTATCCAAAGGAGTTTATAGAAACAAGATGCAGATTTTCTGTCTTTCACTAGACAAGCCAACTCCTCATCTAGAAAAGGTCCTCCTGCTGCTTATCCTAGCAGCTTTTCTCTCTACAGCTATGCAAGTTTGAATTCTTCTCAACATGGTTAAGCAGACGAACAGGCACCATTTTAGGTAAAGTCTTGTGGATGTTTTGTGCAATGGTATAAATATTTGCATTGGGAAACTCTTACCTGAAATGGTCTAACATTAAACATAATTTTTTGGTGTTTGTGTTGTGATGGTGGCACACAACCAACCTGTGACCAGTTTATAACTCCAGAACTCCCTCCTCTTCTGTCATTTCCAGCTGATGAGATCATGAGTTTAGTCCTTTACATGGGATTTGCAGTCTGCTTGATTTCATTCCACTTGTGTCTCAAGTCCTTAATCTCTTCCCATTCTTTTATGACTTTATCCTCCTCTAGTGATGATGCTTCATACCACTGAAATACAGAGTATTTCATTAGTGCTGTACTACTTGTGTCAGAGTGCTAATGAAAATATTAAATGAGATCAAGTCCAAGGCTATGACAAACTCGCTCTGAAGGAAGATTCTTCCTCAGCATTGATGGGGGTCTAATTCTGCGACCTCAAGATCCCCAAAGTGGCATCTTCAGTGACCTGTGAAAAATTTAAACATGAAAATCTCTTTCATGACATGCCAAAGCGACTAGGGGAGGCCAGTAAGCCATTAAGAAATTTTGGCAAGATGAAGACAACAATCAAACCCTCTTCAAGAAGAACACACCTTTAGTAGAACAAATGTGCTGCTGTTGGTAAAAAGAGAATGATAGTTGTCTGCTGGTGTTGTGGGATTATTTTTTTTTCCTCCCGTCCTCCTGAAGTTTGCCTTAGAAGCCCACCATTTTATGGACTGACTTCTCCACAGTCAACCCAAGCTCATTATCTCTTTTCTGGAGCACCAGGGAAGGCAGTTATCTATTACAGCTTTGCTGTGATCGTTCACTGTGTAACTACAAGCTCCAGGCTAGACAAGTTGAAGCCAAGCAAGGTTCACAGCCTGACAGAGCTCCCCTGATGCAAATAGCCACTCTGCTGACTTGAAGAGTAATGAATCTCATCCAGACAAATCTGCATGGACACTATGAGTCTCCTGAGCCCCGTCTTGACGCTGCTCAGATGTGGCACCAATATCTGAAAGCTTTTCCCAAGAGGATTCATTTGCTGAAGAGGATCATCATGGGCTCCTTAGGAGGTGTAGTAAAGGAGAAGCCCTTTAGTTGCACCAGTGTTTTTTCTGAAGTACCTCAGTGCCAGAACATTCTTGTCTGTGATGTAATTTTTTTCCATTAATAAATCCACAGAACCTGCTGGATACCACTGGTGTTATGTTTGCGAAATGTTAATGGAGCTCTGCTCCTTTCACATATCTTGACAATATGAAATATTGGCCTCCTAAGTGTAGATTTTCCAAGGTATTTAAGTGTTCCACTCTCCTTGGACTAATGGACATCTTATTAAAGCTGTCAAACTTCATTTCTGGCTTGCCAGACACCACAATCTTATGGTGGAGCAGAGAGGTGACCCTGTGTTTTCTTTTAATGCTGTCAGCTAGCCACTGGATTCCCCTGTCCCAGGGCTTGCCGCTATTAGAAATGTAATCATATTTTGCTGCACAGAATATAAAAACATCCATTTTATTATGTAAAAATGGTCTACTGAGTACACAAGCAGCAGCAGTTTTAACAGCTGATTGCTTGTTCTGATTCTCAAGAGTGTGGTTTTACAAGATGGTTTGGTTTAAGAGCAGCACAGAGGGAGAATTGTATCTTTGGGATGTGCTCTGCATGAAACGGCCTCCTTGTACACAGGATATTGGGGAATGAGGTACGTATTATGCTCTTAAAATAGAGCCCTTTGAAACTGGCATGGGATACTCAGTCTTGTCTAAGTATCATTAATCACAGTTATGACTCTCAGACAAAACGAGCCTCGACTTCACGTTGCTTGTTAAAATAAGAAATGTACATTTCAGTATTTAACTTTCAGCTGCAGTCAATGTACTTCATAGTGTAGCCAAAACTAATGTATTTGAATCATTATTTCATATTTATTTGGACAAATTCTGTATGTATGGTATTTTTAAAACGAGATGGCTTATTTTGACTATATTAAAAGCAAAAATTACTATAAGTGTCTGGAATGCAAGCTAAAAGGATTCCTTACACTGCAGTGCATGTTCAGTGTGTGATTTGAGTTCTGACTGCAGTCACTCAGTCACTCGGTAACAAATTCTCTTCCAAGTTCTCTTTTTCTCTTTTTTTCTTTCTTTTTTTTTTTTTTTTTTAATGAAGCTCTCTCAATAGCAGGTTTTCAGACATAAATCTGCCCTGTACAAGCCTCAGTTCAGCTGTAAGGCCAAGTCTCTGTGAGGCTTTCAGCCAGCAATGCAAGCAACGCGAATGCAAGTCTTACTGTACCAATGAGCTGGAAATTCCTTGCATGGATACACTGATGCAGCTGCACAGGTGGCTGAAATCCCTGGGTAACAGAGTCCTAAAATAAGGCACTGCCCTGTGTCTTTAGCCAGAATTCCTCAAAAGGCAGGGGCAAATTCAAGGATAAGGGCTCAGGGAACAAGTTATGCAGAGCCTGAAACAGCAATAGGGCTAAGCAAGGTCTCTGGGAGGTGAGGTTGGTGTGAGGATGGCTGAAGAAGGGAAGCCTGCGGGATATCTAGGAAAACTAGGCACATCAAGGCTTTACCCCCATGGCAGGACCAGAGTCCTGCAGAGCATGTGCTTTTCTTTCCACTTGTGTGGAATCGGAGTAGACTTGACTCCGAACCTCAGGATATGGCACGCTTGTTTTCAATGCCCAAGCAAGGTAAGGAACTCACGTAGCTGCTTCTGCCGGCAAAAAATCACTTGTTTCTTGTAAAGATACACAGGCCCAGATGCAAGAAACAGCATCGGTCCACACCACTGCTGAGCCATCAGACAAGCAGCGGATCCCCAAACAACTTTGATATGAGGGGTGAGCGCATGTGCAGCCCAAACGCTGTCTACAAAAACAGAAAAGCAAATGAGACAGTGTTTGGCTGCTCTGAGAAAGCAGTAGACATGGAACCAGAGCTGGAGCGAAGGCAGGGTGAAGGAAAGGATTTGCTTTGGGTTTCCTTTTGAAAGTAATGCTGAATAGGAGAAACTTACACGAGACCGCGGGGTTGCTGTTCGGGGCTGCCTGGTAGGGCGGCTGGTCCCAGCGTCAGTGTGTCTCGGCAGGGCTTCGTCGGGAGCTCTCCGCTACTCACGTGCTCCGAAGTCAGCGGCTGCCCGCCAAAAGTCTGCGCGATTCCTTCCCAAGTCAGGGTCACGGCGTTTGAGCGCAGCACTTGGTGCAGTGCGGGCATTGCCCTGCCGAGGAATGAAGACAAGAGATTCAGCACAGGCACCGGCTATAAATAGTCACCTTGATGTCACTCGTATAAAAAGCAACAAGTGACAATTAAACAGTTTCTGGAGAATAAGTAGCAGCCTGGATTGTATGGAGGGCATTTATACCCATCTGGGGAAAGGGATTCTGCTAGAACTAGTTTTTTTTTCCTGAAGCAGCAACCAGTTGCTTTATGTTCTGACAAATGCCCTCATGGGAAGGGATGATATATTAAACTGTTTGACACGGTTTTGAATTTGAGGATCAGTCTCCTGCACAAATGACCCAAATCTCAGTCGTGGTACATGAAAACTTCCAGATAAATGTTGGCTTTGGATGTGCGTGAGCTGCCAGATCCAGTCAACAAACCAATAAGAAACCTGTGGGTAGCAATGTGTGGCAATTTCTGATTTTAGAACAGGTCTGATCTGTAATTTACAGTTGCCCCGGGCTCTGGATGCTTTCCCTCCCTTTCTTAGCTTTGTACGTACGCCTCTGAAAGATTTAAGACTTGGAAAAGCAAAAACCCATATAAGCTCTCAAGCGTCGGTCTCGGTTGGGTTGGGCCGATCGCCCACCTTTTTCTGCAATAAGGTATTTGGTGTCCAAAGCCTGAAAGACTCACACGTGTGGGGTCGGAGCTGAGGCAGAAGGGCTGCGCCGGGCATCCCGGAGGATACTCGCTCACCGGGAATCCACCTTCACCTTGGGTGAGCGCCGGGGGATTCGGCACCAGCACCTTCCTAGGAACAACCACTTCCACCCGCGCCTCAAGCACCGGGCTCCTGAGGGCCCGCGCCCGCCGGCCCCGGCCCTTCCCGGCCCCTCCCGGCCCGGGGGAGCGGNCCGACCCGAGCACGATCGCGATCCGCCATGGGGACGCAGGGGGCCGGGAGGAAGCGGCTGCCGCCCAACCGCGAGCGCCTGACGGCGGAGGACGACGCGCTCAACCAGATCGCCCGGGAGGTGAGCGGAGACACCCCCAACCCCCCTTCCCCTTCAGCCTCCCTCCTCCTCCTCCTCCCCCCCCC